>CM042390.1:15770197-15771781 GCA_023634145.1 Thymallus thymallus
AGAGGAGAGAGACAGCGAGAGGAGAGAGACAGCGAGAGGAGAGAGACAGCGAGAGGAGAGAGACAGCGAGAGGAGAGAGACAGCGAGAGGAGAGAGACAGCGAGAGGAGAGAGGACAGCGAGAGGAGGAGAGACAGCGAGAGGAGAGAGACAGCGAGAGGAGAGAGACAGCGAGAGACAGCGAGAGGAGAGAGACAGCGAGAGACAGCGAGAGGAGAGAGACAGCGAGAGGAGAGAGACAGCGAGAGGAGAGAGACAGCGAGAGGAGAGGAGACAGCGAGAGGAGAGAGACAGCGAGAGGAGAGAGACAGCGAGAGGAGAGAGACAGCGAGAGGAGAGAGACAGAGGAGAGAGTCAGAGGAGAGAGTCAGAGGAGAGAGTCAGAGGAGAGAGAGGGAGAGACAGAGGAGAGAGAGAGAGACACAGGAGAGAGAGAGAGAGACACACAGGAGAGAGAGAGAGAGAGACACACACAGGAGAGAGAGAGACACAGGAGAGAGAGAGACACAGGAGAGAGAGAGACACAGGAGAGAGAGAGACACACACAGGAGAGAGAGAGACACAGGAGAGAGGAGAGAGAGAGAGGACACACAGGAGAGAGAGAGAGAGAGAGAGAGAGAGAGACACACAGGAGAGAGAGAGAGAGAGAGAGAGAGAGAGAGAGAGAGACAACAGGAGAGAGAGAGAGAGAGAGAGAGAGAGAGACACACAGGAGAGAGAGAGAGAGAGAGAGGAGAGAGAGAGAGAGAGACACACAGGAGAGAGAGAGAGACACACAGGAGAGAGAGGAGAGAGCACACAGGAGAGAGAGAGAGGACACACAGGAGAGAGAGAGAGAGAGGAGGAGAGAGAGAGAGAGAAGAGAGAGAGAGAGAGAGAGAGGAGAGAGAGAGAGAGAGAGAGAGACAACAGGAGAGAGAGAGAGAGAGACACACAGGAGAGAGAGAGACACACGGAGAGAGAAGAGACACACAGGAGAGAGAGAGAGAGACACAGGAGAGAGACACAGAGGAGAAAGACACAGAGGAGAAAGACACAGAGGAGAGAGAGACAGAAAGAGGAGAGAGAGACAGACAGAGGAGAGAGAGACAGACAGAGGAGAGAGAGACAGACAGAGGAGAGAGAGACAGACAGAGGAGAGAGAGACAGACAGAGGAGAGAGCGAGAGAGCGAGAGAGAGACAGGCAGAGGAGAGAGACACAGGCAGAGGAGAGAGACAGAGAGAGGAGAGAGACAGAGAGAGGAGAGAGACAGAGAGAGACAGAGGAGAGGAGGGAGAGACAGGAGAGAGAGGGAGAGACAGGAGAGAGAGGGAGAGACAGGAGAGAGAGGGAGAGACAGAGGAGAGACAGAGGAGAGAGAGGGAGAGACAGAGGAGAGAGAGGGAGAGACAGAGGAGAGAGAGACACACACAGGAGAGAGACAGAGGGAGAGACAGAGGGAGAGAGAGAGAGAGAGAGACAGACATACACAGGGGAGAGTAGGAGGAAGACAGGAAGGAGAAAGTCAAGATAAAACGAGGTAAGGCCCAAGAGGATCCCCCGTGAGAAGTGAAGGATTGTGGGGGAATGGGTATGGTCTCATA
>CM042390.1:15771981-16049481 GCA_023634145.1 Thymallus thymallus
GGTTCCGGAGGAAGAACAGAGGGCGACGCCGGAGGAATACAATGTACGGATGGATGGATGGGTGAATGAATGGATTGACAGACAAGACAAATGGACGCACAAAGGGGTGAGGTCAAAGAGAGAGAGAAAGAGAGAGCTGTTAGTGTGATAATGACACACTGTGGACAAAGTGTGAAGTAGAGGAAATGAGAAGCACTGTTTTTAGAAATTGTTATCTTTCTCTCCAAGTTCTTCTGCACCAAGCTCATTAATGATGGAGAAAGGAACTGAACATGGATTCAGTTCAGTATCTTCAGATGGACTTGGAATGAACACAGAGGCTACGGTCCATTATGAAAATATGCTGTTGCTTGTAGACAAAAACAGATTGTTTCAGGGAGATTCTTTGGTTGCTTGGGTTTGCAGGTGGAGAGGAGACAGTGTGTTGTCTTCTTCAGTATGGAGACCCTCACTGAGTCAGGCACTTCTTCCAGTCTCCATCCAGAGCCACTCTGTATCCATGTATTCTGCAAGGGAACACTCTGTCTCTTCTTCCATATTCCATCTTCCTCTTTATCTTCATCTGGATTCTACTCCAACTGTTCTCCTGGCTTCCATATCTCTGTGGGATATCCAGGTGTCTGGGTCCATAAGGCTCTGTCCACTACCATACAGTGATAAGACACACCGGTGACACACAGTACAGTACAGGGACTGAGGCAGGTGACGAAGTGAATGATAGGACGAATGATGGTTTGGGTGACCCAAATACACCCTCCCTCCCCTCCTTCCCTCCCTCCGTCTTACCAGCCCTGTGGATAGAGATAGGAGAGACGTCTACACCAGTGGCCACAGCCTTCTCCTTCTGCTTAAAGAACTCCCTAGGATTGTCCGCCCGCTGGGCAATCAGGGCTTTTGCCTCCTGTCAACAAACAGACACTACAACGTTAGACAAGTAGAACACGCACACACACACCACTTCTCACACATACAGTGGGGAAAACAATGTACTTGGGGACACACAATCGTATATCATGGCAAGGTAAAGTAGGCTACATTACAACACATCAGCCATTTTCAGGGACCAGGGACAGTGGATTTGTGTTTTGTAGTAGCAGTGTTAGTATGCTATGTTTTCTAAACCCACCTCCACTTCAGTCTCCTTCTTCTCTTTCTCCAGATCCTCATAGCTAGGTTCTGCTGTCTGCAAAGAGAGAGAGAGAGAGAGAGAGACGAGCGAGAGAGAGAGAGAGAGAGAGAGAGAGAGAGAGAGAGAGAGAGAGAGAGAGAGAGAGAGAGAGAGAGAGAGATGTACAAGGAGAAAGAGATACAAGAAGAGTATACATTTGTTCGTATCTTCTACATCTATCCAGCAGGGGGCAGCAGAGCCTACATGTTTCCATCACAGTGATGTCATTCACCACTAGCAGTATTGCAGCATGACTGTCTAGAAACAACAATACAGAAGCATAAAATATGTCTACCATTTCATACAACCACATTAGGACATAATTAGGTTCTCACTGCATGGCAGCCATTAAAGAAGCACAGACATACAAGCAGGCATTTTCAGTGATCTGAAAACAGAAGTATTGTTTTCGCAGGAAGTGAGTCTTAAAATAAAGGTGGCTATTGTGGAATGGTAAGAGGAAGGAGATAAGTGAAAACATTGTGGGACCAAATATTTGTAGAATAAATCTTATTGTTTCATGTTGTGTTAGGGGCTGAAAATATTCATGTTGATGCTACTATTGAATTAAAGTCAGATTTTTTAAACAGGAAGTTGAATTATTGATTCTTCTTAATCTTTCTCCCTAGACAATATCAATGATGCATGACTAGTCTCAAAATTAGATCAGAAATGATCTCTAAAAGCAGACTCTTTCAGTTGTGTGGAGTAACTAAGGCAAGATCCTCTTTGGCACGTAACAGAGAATATGCATACAGTACACGCTCTGTTACTATACGAACACACACACTCTCTTATAGAGTACAAATACACACACTCTCTCTTGGTATGAATTCAGGAAGTAAACGTAAATAACAATCTATCAATGACCTCTCAATAAACTGAGGATTAAAAGCTCCGATTGTCAAAAGTTTTTCCATTTTAAAATGTTAAATTAAAATCACTTCCAATTCAAATTGACCCCAGCCCTGACACACACTTACTATGAGGGGCTGGTTCCGTGTCCTCTCTTTGGCCTCCTCTTCCTCCTGCATCTTCTTTCTGCTCCACACACACACACAGTTACCACATGGACCAATCACAAGAGTTTACAGTAAAACTTCTCATTACCCATAAGACACGGCAGCCCACCTGTGTTCCTCTATCTGCCTCTCCCTCTCGCGGTACCTCTTCTCTCTATCCTCTTGCTCTTTCCTTTCCAGCTCCATTCTCTCTTCCTCGAAGCGTTGTCTCTCCTCCGCAACCTTCTTCCTCTCCTCCTCCTTTCTCAACTCTTCTTCACGCTTGTAAACACAAAGAACCGAGAAATATATTGTATTATTTGATTAATAATTCAATAACCGTGCCGGAGTCTGGTGCTGTGGTATAAGCTTCTGACTTCCGGACCACATATGCCCCCACAGCGACCCCTCTGTACCCCTCTCTACATCGGTCTCCATATCTATACTTACATCTGTCCTGTCAAAATAAATCAAATATGTAAGGAAAGAAATCTAAATACTTAAATAATCACATTGAATTGGTCACTAAATCATAGAACATCAATGACAAATGCAAAACAGAACATTTGGCTTTGGTCCTTCTATTGAGAGGAAGCAAAATCAACAGGAAATTTGTAGATGGAAATCTACTCAGATAAAGTTGCATTTCAGAGTCGAGTCAAACATGTAGAGGGCAAAGCCTCCCCCTCACAATGATTCAAATAACCTCAAGGACAGACAGCAGTTGATGTCATATCGCATTTGAGTCTGTCACATTAGCTAGCGGCGACGCTTCAGGAAGACAGGGGGACACTGTTTGACTTTGTTTTGATCCTACTCCTACACACACTCAAACTGAAACCGCTACTCATGCTATCACTACTAGTCTGAGGAAAAGGTAGAGGAACCAATAACACTGCCGCTCTGCTCCTCCTGTCTCCAGAGTCAAACCCCCAGTCCCTCCTTCCACCCCGCTTTCCACCCTCCTGACAGTGGGAATCATGTTCTTTCCTACCTTGGCTTGTTCCCAGAATTCCTCTCTATTGATCTTCTTCATCTCGATCTCTGCGTTGGTCTTGGTGTACACGGTGCCCTGAACATTCATCCAATAGGGAAAGAGCAGAGGGGAACGGGAAGTGGTTGGTTACAACCATTAGTCAAAGAGCCATGGCGTGCGTACACACACACACACACACACACACACACAGTTCTGGGCCCTCCGAATCCTATTCCACCCCACCACCCCGTAACCAACAGGATCAGACTAGACATATAGTGTCAGATGTGGGTTCCACACACAACGTATCACTTATTGTATGCTACTGCCTGGATATGAGTTATACAATTTTATGTATAAAGGGGGGAGTATCAGGACCATTAAGAGCAGAGAAAGCACTAAGTGATTTATGATTCAGATCGAGAGAATAGTACAGCCTGTACTTGAACCCCTTAGGTGAGGGCCTTAAAAGGTACAATGCCTTCAGAAAGTATTTGTACCCCTTGACATATTTCACATTTTCTGATGTTACAGCCTGAATTCAAAATGGATTAAAATTCAATTGACACACGGTGCCCTATAATGACAGTGAAAACAATGTTTGCACATTCACTCTGTCATTTAGTATAGTATTGTGGAGTAACTACAATGTTGTTGATTCATCCTCAGTTTTCTCCTATCACAGCCATTAAGCTCTAACTGCTTTAAAGTCACCATTGAGCTGTTTCCTTCCTCTCCGGCAACTGAGTTATGTGGAAAAAGGTGAATACTTTCTGAAGGCACTAAGCGTGTTGAATACTAGAACCGCCTTACACATTGTAAAAAACACATAATATAGTGCATTTTGTTAGTGTCATCTCAACCTTCAAGCTCTATTTATTTGCTTCAACATAGTCATGTTTTGCCAACAATACACTCTAGATGATTAATCAGAATGTAATGTACATTTAGCGTAGCGAAGAACCTAATACCCTATTTCAGTTGTGTCCAGATAAACAGAGAGAATGAGAAAGGAGCCAGCTAGATGTCCAGCTGAGTGACTCATTCCTTATTAAACCTCTAACACACAGTAAGGACTATTGTCCCAGTTCCTAAACATCAACAATGCCTCGTTCTCAGAGGCCCACTCCAACGCTTTCTCTGCCTCAGTCTCTTTCTTCATCATCTCTTTCCCTCCCCATCTCGCTTTTCCCTCTTCTCCCTCCCCCCATCTCTCCCCCCTTCCATCTCCCTCTCTCCAGCTCCCTCTCCCCCCCATCTCCCTCTCTCCAGCTCCCTCTCCCCCCCATCTCCCTCTCTCCATCTCCCTCTCTCCCCCCCTTCCCCTCATCTCCCTCTCTCCCCCCCTTCCCCCCATCTCCCTCTCTCCCCCCCTTCCCCTCCCCCCCCCCATTTCCCTCTCTCCCCCCCTTCCCCCCCCCCCCCCATTTCCCTCATCTCCCTCTCTCCCCCCCTTCCCCTCATCTCCCTCTCTCCCCCCCTTCCCCCCATCTCCCTCTCTCCCCCCCTTCCCCCCATCTCCCTCTCTCCCCCCCATCTCCCTCTCTCCCCCCCTTCCCCCATCTCCCTCTCTCCCCCCCTTCCCCTCATCTCCCTCTCTCCCCCCCTTCCCCCCATCTCCCTCTCTCCCCCCCTTCCCCTCCCCCCCCCCATTTCCCTCTCTCCCCCCCTTCCCCCCCCCCCCCCCATTTCCCTCATCTCCCTCTCTCCCCCCCTTCCCCTCATCTCCCTCTCTCCCCCCCTTCCCCCCATCTCCCTCTCTCCCCCCCTTCCCCCCATCTCCCTCTCTCCCCCCCATCTCCCTCTCTCCCCCCCTTCCCCCATCTCCCTCTCTCCCCCCCTTCCCCCATCTCCCTCTCTCCCCATCTCCCTCTCTCCCCATCTCCCTCTCTCCCCCCCATCTCCCTCTCTCCCCCCCTTCCCCCATCTCCCTCTCTCCCCCCCTTCCCCCATCTCCCTCTCTCCCCATCTCCCTCTCTCCCCATCTCCCTCTCTCCCCATCTCCCTCTCTCCCTCTCTCCCCATCTCCCTCTCTCCCCATCTCCATCTCTCCCCCCTCCCCCCTCCCCCCCTCTCTCTCTCGTACCACTCCATGCTCTCCGTTCTCTGGTTCGGTTCTCAGCCGGCTGAGGACGGGGCTGGCCACCAAAGCCGTCCCATTGGTCAGTCTCTGTCCGATGGCGGATGGTTCGATGTCATCCATGATGCTGGCATTGACGATGACGTTGACTCCCTGTGGGCAGAAAAGCAAAAAAACAGCCCTTAAATGGAAGTATACCCTTCCCCTTTAAATGTATTGTGCGAGATGGCATCCCACGGTAAAAGGAGCAAGATCCCAGGGGTTATATTAGTGTCAGACTACAGGGCACAGGCCTCCTAAGACAACCTTTGTTTGGGTCAATGTGTGCGCACACACACACGCACATCACTCACCAGCTTTAGAGCCACAGAACACATGGCTGGAAGGATAAAAGTGGTTATGTAATGGAGAGAGGGAGAAATAGAGGGTGGGATGCCAGAGATGGTCTAAGAGGACGCAAGAGAGAGAGGGAAAAAGAGGGGTGAGGGAGAAATGTGTACAGTGGGGAGAACAAGTATTTGATACACTGCCGATTTTGCAGGTTTTGTAATTTTTATCATAGGTACACTTCAACTGTGAGAGACGGAATCTAAAACAAAAATCCAGAAAATCCCATTGTATGATTTTTAAATAATTAATTTGCATTTTATTGCATGACATAAGTATTTGATCACCTACCAACCAGTAAGAATTCCGTCTCTCACAGACCTGTTAGTTTTTCTTTAAGAAGCCCTCCTGTTCTCCACTCATTACATGTATTAACTAAACCTGTGTGAACTCGTTACCTGTATAAAAGACACCTGTCCACACACTCAAACAGACTCCAACCTCTCCACAATGGCCAAGACCAGAGAGCTGTGTAAGGACATCAGGGATAAAATTGTAGACCTGCACAAGGCTGGGATGGGCTACAGGACAATAGGCAAGCAGCTTGGTGAGAAGGCAACAACTGTTGGTGCAATTATTAGAAAATGGAAGAAGTTCAAGATGACGGTCAATCTCCCTCGGTCTGGGGCACCATGCAAGATCTCACCTCGTGGGGCATCAATGATCATGAGGAAGGTGAGGGATCAGCCCAGAACTACACGGCAGGACCTGGTCAATGACCTGAAGAGAGCTGGGGCCACAGTCTCAAAGAAAACCATTAGTAACACACTACGCCGTCATGGATTAAAATCCTGCAGCGCACGCAAGGACCCCCTGCTCAAGCCAGCGCATGTCCAGGCCCGTCTGAAGTTTGCCAATGACCATCTGGATGATCCAGAGGAGGAATGGGAGAAGGTCATGTGGTCTGATGAGACAAAAATAGAGCTTTTTGGTCTAAACTCCACTCGCCGTGTTTGGAGGAAGAAGAAGGATGAGTACAACCCCAAGAACACCATCCCAACCATGACGCATGGAGGTGGAAACATCATTCTTTGGGGATGCTTTTCTGCAAAGGGGACAGGACGACTGCACCGAGGATGGATGGGGCCATGTATCGCGAGATCTTGGCCAACAACCTCCTTCCCTCAGTAAGAGCATTGAAGATGGGTCGTGGCTGGGTCTTCCAGCATGACAATGACCCGAAACACACAGCCAGGGCAACTAAGGAGTGGCTCCGTAAGAAGCATCTCAAGGTCCTGGAGTGGCCTAGCCAGTCTCCAGACCTGAACCCAATAGAAAATCTTTGGAGGGAGCTGAAAGTCCGTATTGCCCAGCGATAGCCCCGAAACCGGAAGGATCTGGAGAAGGTCTGTATGGAGGAGTGGGCCAAAATCCCTGCTGCAGTGTGTGCAAACCTGGTCAAGAACTACAGGAAACGTTTGATCTCTGTAATTGCAAACAAAGGTTTCTCTACCAAATATTAAGTTCTGATTTTCTGATGTATCAAATACTTATGTCATGCAATAAAATGCAAACGAATTACTTAAAAATCATACAATGTCATTTTCTGGATTTTTGTTTTAGATTCCGTCACTCACAGTTGAAGAGTACCTATGATAAAAATTACAGACTTCTACATGCTTTGTAAGTGGGAAAACCTGTAAAATCGGCAGTGTATCAAATACTTGTTCTCCCCACTGTATGTGCCCCATGCCGGACTGTGGATTGAAGCTAAAAGACCAACATCAAACAGTGTTTAATATCATGAACATATACATTGAGTGTACAAAACATTAGGAGCACCCCCTTTTGCCCTCAGAACAGCCTCAATCCGTCGGGACATGGACTCCACAAGGTGTCAAAAGTGTTCCACAGGGATGTTAGCCCATGTTGATTCCAATGCTTCCCACAGTTGTGTCAAGTCGGCTGGATGTCCTTTGGGAGGTGGACCATTCTTGATACACACGGTACACTGTTGAGCTTGAAAACCCCAGCAGTGTTGGAGTTCTTGAAACACTCAAACCGGTGCGCCTGGCACCTACTACCATACCCCGTTCAAAGGAACTTCAATATTTTGTCTTGCCCATTCACCCTCTGAATGGCACACAAACACAATCCATGTCTCAAGGCTTAAACCTTTTTTTAAAAAATTTTTTTACCTGTCTACTCCCCTTTAACAGGTGACATACATAAGGGATCATAGCATTCACCTAGTCAGTCTGTCATGGAAAGAGCAGTGTTCCTAGTCTTTTGTACACTGGATTGCATTGTCGTGTTCCCAGAAACCAGAGTAATATAGAAGACACACAGATCCAAATGTCTGTTCTGTGTGGGAGAGAGTGATGCTGTGGGAATCCTGTTCTGTGTTGGAGAGAGAGTGATGCTGTGGGAATCCTGTTCTGTATGTGGGAGAGAGAGTGATGCTGTGGGAATCCTGTTCTGTGTGTGGGAGAGAGAGTGACACTGTGGGAATCCTGTTCTGTGTGTGGGAGAGAGAGAGAGTGACACTGTGGTAATCCTGTTCTGTGTGTGGGAGAGAGAGTGATGCTGTAGGTATCCTGATCTTTGAGACAGGATAACCCATTTAGGGCGGTAGGGTGACAGGTAGCCTAGCGGTTAGAGCGTTGGGCCAGTAAACAAAAGTTTGCTGGTTTGAATACCTGTCAATGTGTCCCAAGGCAAGGCACTTAACATTAGTTTGCTCCAGCGCCGTACTACTATGGCTGACCCTATAGGTAAGCAGTGACTGTAAATAATAATTTGTTCTTAACTGACTTGCTAGTTAAATACAGGTTAAATAAAATAAAAATTAAATACACTGGTTAATCTTCAAACACACAGGAGAGGTACTGCGGCGTGTGCCTACCTACATACAGCGGGTGAAATAAGTATTGAACACGTCACCATTTTTCTCAGTAAATATATTTCCAAAGGTGCTATTGACATGATATTTTCACCAGATGTTGGTACCAACCCAAGTAATCCATACATACAAAGAAACCAAAACAAATAAGTTCAGAAATTAAGTTATGTGTAATAATGTGAAATGACACAGGGAAAAAGTATTGAACACATGAAGAAAGGGAGGTGCAAAAAGGCATGGAAAGCCAAGACAACAGCTGAAAACTATCAGTAATTAAAAAGCAATCCAGCCCCCTGTCAGTGCAAATTAATATCAGCTGGTTCAGTCCCAACTGAGGGCCTACAAAAAGGTCTCATTGCCAAGGTGTCACACAAGACACATCTCATGATGGGTAAAAGCAAAGAGCTGTCTCAAGACCTTCGCAACCTAATTGTTGCAAAACATAATGATGGCATTGGTTATAGGCGCATTTCTAAGCTTCTGAATGTTCCAGTGAGCACTGTTGGGACCATAATACGGAAGTGGAAAGACAATCATTTCACCATAAATTTGCCTCGACCAGGTGCTCCTCACAAGATTTCTGACAGAGGAGTGAAAAGAATAGTTGTCCAAGAGCCAAGGACCACTTGTGGAGAGCTTCAAAAAGACATGCAATTAGCAGGTACTGTTGTCTCAAAGAAAACAGTAAGTAATGCACTCCACCGCCATGGCCTGTATGCACGCTCACCACGCAAGACTCCATTGCTGAAAAAAAAGCATGTTGAAGCTCGTTTAAAGTTTGCTGCACAACATTTGGAAAAGCCAGTGAAATACTGGGAGAATATAGTGTGGTCAGATCAGAGCAAAATGGAACTGTTTGGATGTCATAATACACACCATGTTTGGAGGAGAAATGGCACTGCACATCACCCTAAAAACACCATACCAACAGTGAAGTTTGGAGGTGGGAACATCATGGTGTGGGGCTGCTTTTCAGCAAATGGTACTGGCAAACTTCACATAATTGAAGGAAGGATGAATGGGCAAATTTACCGAGACATTCTTGACAAAACTCTGCTGCCATCTACCAGGATGATGAAGATGAAACGAGAGTGGACATTTCAGCAAGACAATGATCCCAAACACACAGCCAAGGAAACTCTCAATTGGTTTCAAAGAAAGAAAATAAAGCTGCTAGAATGGCCCAGCCAATCACCTGACTTAAATCCCATTGAAAATCTATGGAAAGAACTGAAGATCAAGATTCATAGAAGAGGCCCATGGAACCTTCAAGATTTGAAGACTGTTTGTGTGGAAGAATGGGCCAAAATCACACCAGAGCAATGCATGCGACTAGTTTCTCCATACAGGAGGCGTCTTGAAGCTGTCATTACCAACAAAGGCTTTTGTACAAAGTATTAAATAAATATCAGTAAGTGTGTTCAATACTTTTTCCCTGTGTCATTTCACATTATTACACATAGCTTAATTTCTGAACTTATTTGTTTTGGTTTCTTTGTATGTATGGATTACTTGGGTTGTTACCAACATCTGGTGAACATTTCATGTCAATAGCACCTTTGGAAATATATTTACTGAGAAAAATGGTGACGTGTTCAATACTTATTTCACCCGCTGTGTGTGTATGTGCGAGCCTGTCTGACTGCATGTGTGTACCTGACAAGTGTTTGTGTCTCCCAGCTAACTAAAGCCGTTTCAACCAGCTAATCCCACATTAAATCGAAGGCCAGAGCAGTCAGTGTGAGCAAGCACATGGCCACAGAAAAGAGCTGTTAAGGCGAAGATGACGGACACTTCACGTCAATTGACTGAGGCTGGTTAGCTAGGATTCCTCCAGCTCCATGGACTTCAGTCAGGAGAAAGACTGCTCTTTATCTCCATCTCTCTCTCACACACTCCCACACATTCAGGAGATACCATGGATAAAAAGCAGAGAGAATTGTAATTTATCTGTCTACTGCTGGCGAGCACCTTGTTCACAATAACCTTAGAGAGTGCTGTATTAGTCATCCATACATATACACACACATAACCTCTACTGCTCCTGTGGGCGGACCAGTGGAATCACTCCTATACCCAGAGAGCACTGAGCTGAATCTCAATAGGAAGCTAAAATGGCCCTATGCCTCTGCTCTGGCTGGGCTGGTAGATGACAGTACAGAGTCCTTCTCTCCATATTTTAGATTCAAGTCATTAAATGAGCATGACTGAAGGACCCTGGAGGAGAATCTAGGCCCATATTCATAATGAGTAGGACATCGGTTTGATTTATTAGCTCATAATTCATAAGATTATGGACAGGGGGACCTGATCCCAGATCAGCACTCCTACTCAGACATATACGGGCGCGGAGGAGCAGACGGCATTCATCAGACATCAAATTTGTCATCCAGGTAAGTTTTAATAAACAGTTTCAACAATGTGTCTTAGAGCGAGCCTTAGAGTAGCCGTTGGATTTACCTCAGTGAGACTGACCTGGAAAAACTCTGCAATGTTGGCCACATGGCTGGCACACTGACACTTCCTGGCATCAGGCACATCCTCACCAACCTGGGAAAGGAGAAAGGGAGAGGACAGAGAGGGAGAGGGGAGGGAAATGGGGGAAGCGATGGAAGAGGGAAGACAGGAAAGGCAGGTTAGAGTTTGTGTGTTACCCGTTTCAAGGATATAAATCATCAAAGTAAGCACATTGAAAGGATTAGATGGTCTCTATAAAGTGTAAAATGTTCTGTTGTGTTTAAGGACTCAAGGTAAAACGGTACTCAACTTTAAATTGGTGTCTGTGTTCAGATTTACAGTAGTAAATTAATGAAGCATTGTTTCTCAAAAAATAAAATTCCTGGTAGGATGACATTATAATAAAAACAACAGTAGATATACACAATGGCCACTAACTACATAAAACAAATAGTGGAATATTAATCAACCATAAAAACACAAAATAATACAATCATTGGTGAAATAATACCAATTTCAGGGACATTCACCTACAGTACCAGTCAAAAGTTTGGACACACCTTCTCATTCAAGGGAATTTCTTTATTTTTACTATTTTCTACATTGTAGAATAATAGTGAAGACATCAAAACAATGAAATAACACATATGGAATCATGTAGATTATTCAAAGTAGCCACCCTTTGCCCTGATGACAGCTTTGCAAACTTGGCATTCTCTCAAGCAGCTTCAAATGAAATCCTTTCCAACATTCGAAGCAGTTCCCACATATGCTGAGCACTTGTTGGCTGCTTTTCCTTCACTCTGCGGTCCAACTCATCCCAAACCATCTCAATTGGATTGAGGTCGGGTGATTGTGGAGGGCAGGTCATCTGATGCAGCACTCCATCACTCTCCTTCTTGGTCAAATAGCAATTGCATAGCCAGGAGGTGTGTTGGGTCATTATCCTGTTGAAAAAACTAATTATATTCCTACTTATCGCAAAGCAGATGGGATGGCGAATGGCTGCAGAATGCTGTGGTAGCCATGCTGGTTAAGTATGCCTTGAATTCTAAATAACTCACTGACAGTGTCACCAGCAAAGCACCCCCACACCTCCATGCTTCACGGTGGGAACCACACATGCGGAGATCATCCATTCACCTACTCTGCGTCTCACAAGGACATAGCGGTTGGAACCAAAAATCTCCAATTTGGACTCATCAGACCAAAAGGACAGATTTCCAACGGTCTAATGTCCATTGCTCGTGTTTCTTGGCCCAAACAAGTCTTCTTATTGGTGTCCTTTAGTAGTGGTTTCTTTGCAGCAATTCGACCATGAAGGCCTGATTCACACAGTCTCCTCTGAACAGTTGATGTGGAGATGTCTGTTACTTGAACTCTGAAGGATTAATTTGGGCTGCAATTTCGGAGGCTGGTAACTCTAATTAACTTTTCCTTTGCAGCAGAGGTAACTCTGGGTCTTCCTTTGGGTCCTCATGAGAGCCAGTATAATCATAGCGCTTGTTTTTTGTGACTGCTCTTGAAGTTTTCCAGATTGACTGACCTTCATGTCTTAAAGTAATGATGGACTGTTGTTTCTCTTTGCTTGTTTGAGCTGTTCTTGCCATAATATGTACTTGGTCTTTTACCAAACAGGGCTATCTTCTGTATACCACCCCTAGGTAGGGGTGGTATACAGTCACAACACACCTGATTGGCTCAAATGCATTAAGAAGGAAATCAATTCCACAAATTAATTTTTAACAAGGCACACCTGTTAATTGAAATGCATTCCAGGTGACTACCTCATGAAGCTGGTTGAGAGAATGCCAAGAGTGTGTAAAGCTGTCAAGGCAAAGGGTGGCTACTTTGAAGAATCTCAAATATATTTAGATTTGTTTAACACTTCTACATGATTCCATATGTGATATTTTTCATAGTTTGATGTCTTCAATATTATTCTATGATGTAGAAAATAGTAAAAATAAAGAAAAACCCTTGAATGAGTGTCAAAACTGTATTTTTATTTTTTTCCCCATTTTCTCCCCAATTGGTAGTAGTTAGTCTTGTCCAATCACTACAACTCCCGTACGGACTCGGGAGAGGCGAAGGTTGAGAGCCGTGCGTCCTAGAAACACAACCCACCAAGCCGCGCTGCTTCTTGACACAATGTAACCCGGAAGCCAGCCGCACCAATGTGTCGGAGGAACCACCGTAAACCTGGCGACTGAGTCAACGTGCATGCACCCGGCCCGCCACAGGAGATGGGACAAGGACAACCCGGCCGGCCAAACCCTCCCTAACCCGGACGACGCTGGGCCAATTGTGCGTCGCCTCATGGGTCTCCCGGTCGCGGCCGGCTGCGACACAGACGGGGCTCGAAGACCGCATCTGTAGTAATGCCTTAGACCACTGCACCACTCGGGAGGCCCATGACTGGTACTGTAGTTAATGAAACATCTCTGGAGAACTGCTCTGAATACTTTACTATTAAATCACATCTTAGAACTTATAATAAGGACAACAAGAAACAGCACATATTTTCTATTTCCTGTATCAGAGGGGAGTTGGTGGGAAACTGCAGTGCCTGAGAATTACACGGAACCCAAAATGGAGGGTTGTAATAATGAACAAGATACCCCATACCTCACTGTAGGGACATTCAAACTTCTTTCTCCATTCCTCCCGTCATCTCTATTCCCCATTGTGACAAACGCATTATACAATTTGCTGTATTCTTATCCCATGCAGTTTAGTCCAGCCTTCATGTATGGGTGATTGATACTGTATGTGGTATGAGTTAGCTACACTGTAAAGGGCTTTGATTTGGAGGAAAGCACTAGCTACAAATGTAAATAATGATTGTCATTCTGCTGTGTGCTACAGTATATGGGTCAGTGCAGAGCAGAGTGGTGAGTGGTCCTGTGACAGAGAGGGGATATCTAGGCCTAGGCCTGCCACAAGGATAGGGACAGATAGCCTATTAGGCTGTCTCAGACTGCTGTTCCTCTCAGCTTCACACTGACAGGAAGGAGGGCTTGGGCCATCAGAGAGAAAGCCTTTGTAACACTACACATACAGTTGTATAACCATAAAGTCAAACACAGAGATGCACATATACTGTGTACACACACATTTATAGACATATACTGACCAAAAATATAATGCCACTGTTTATCATATATCCTGATGCCTAGTCTCCTTACCCCTAGAAATATCTACCGCTATCACTCCAGTATCCCCACACACTGTAAATATGGTATTGGAATAGTATGCTTACTTACTTTCTTGTGTTCTTCTTATTACTTATTTGTATTTATTGTGAAACGCACACGACTCACCCAGTTGATGAGGACGTAACGCGGCAGTGCCGCCGTGGGCTCCTTCAGGCTGCAGAAACCATACATGACCCTGCCATTGTCGAAGGTCACTGTGATCTCTGGTAGACCTCCAGCTAGATGAGGAGGGGTAAGAGCCGCCAGAGGTAGAGGGAAGAAGGGAGGAAGAGGAGAAAGGGAGGAATAGGAGAAAAAAAACTGATGCGCTGGAGAGGTGCAGTATTTCCACAAAAACACACCAATACCACTCTCCAGGCTGACCTGAGTGTTACCCCCTGACCCAGTCTCTGCTGTCCTCCACATTATGTGCCCCAGTGCACTTCAGTGCTATACTGCTCCAGGCAGAGGCAGCTCTCTGCCCTATACTGTATGATCCTCACTGTTACCATCCAATAGAATAATTTAATAGCTTGATAGTGACAGTTCTGGCTGGTTGGTGGGCAGATGCATGTCCTCGATGACTGAGGAGAGCTGCAGTCTAGTAGTATGGCAGGCTTAAGTCCACTGAGAATAGGCAACCTCCAGTCAACTGTAGCAATGCTCTGATGAAATATTAAAATGTCATCTATGTAAAGGTATTGAGATGGCGAGGCAGCTGACTGTGTGAAGTGGGGTGGGGGAGTGGAGTGCAGACACACACCTGCGTCTTTCACAGGATGAGACAAATGCCACACTCACACCTGACTACTCTTATGCAAGCAAACAGAGCTGCCACCAACAACATCACACACTCACAGATATACTCAAACCCCATCTGTCGAATCAGAGTGAGGCGTCACTGGTTCAGCCCGCCCACTCCACCTACTGTGCACCAATAAGCTGACTGATGGTCTACCTCTCCACAAACATGCAATAAATCATACTCTGTGTGGGTGTCAGGGTGTGTGGGTGTGTGTGTGTGTGTGTGTGTGTGTGTGTGTGTGTGTGTGTGTGTGTGTGTGTGTGTGTGTACACACACACACACACACGTTGTTCCAAGCCTCCAACAGGGATAATAGTAGATCTCAGAAGAAAAGGCCAACCTATCAGCATCTCTCCTAGACAATTAACAGAGCAGTGAGGGCAAAGCAGCAGGTACTGTTCTGTGTATCTGAGATATTGATCACTTACATTAACCGGCATGATAACTAACTAATGAAATAATGATTATGGACTTTCTAATGGAATAGTTATCTTAACACCAACAACAATGGTTGGCTGTCACTTTCAACGGAGGCCTCAAAGCTAATAAGTATTCCCTCCACTGCGACATTTCCCCTCCAGACAAAGAGAGTCACTATTAGTCAATTGCAGGGTCTTTCCCCATCTCAATACATGTTTTCAAGGCAGGAAGCAGAGAAAGTAGTGTAGCCCTTTACACTCGTACCCATATACGGGTTGAAAATGGCAGATTTGGGCACTGATAACGCAATGGCTGTACAGTGACATGCTATACATGACATCAGAGCTCTGGCTCTGTGCTTCACAGTACTGTATGGGTTTTGACTGACAGATGTTTTGAACATGAGCACCGCATGCGACAAGTTGCCCCATCCCTCCCCCTTACTGGGCAACCTTTGCCATATGTGTTGTCCGAATGAAGGAAATTATGTAAATTAAGAGGACTATAATAAATACCGCTTTGATGTCATAGCAAGCCAGACACCTGTGAGTCCAAATGTGCACTTCACATTTCCATATCATAAAACTCATGTCAATATCAATGTTTATGATCACTATGTTTGATGTACAGTTATAAGACGACATGGCGTCATACCCTGGGTTGTTTTGAACAGAATGAGCCTAGTTGTGTCTATTGTGAAGAAACTTTGCCACAGAACACGTACTTTTAAATGCATTTAAGTCCTTTCTATGCACACCAAAATTACAATCCGTTTCTCTGAATTGCCTTGTGAAATAACTTAGCTAGTCATTTTGGCAATAGAACAAGCTGGTGGTAGTGATGTGCAGTTCGCAAACGATTAGTTATTTTTACTGAGTCAAGTGCTATAATTCGTGATTCTGAGTGACTCGTTCATTTTAGATGTTAATTTCAGCCAGAGCCCGGACTTGAACCCGATCGAACATCTCTTGAGAGACCTGAAAATAGCTGTGCATCCCCATCCAACCTGACAGAGCTTGAGCAGTTTTTCATCAAGGATCTCTCTGTACTTTGCTCTGTTCATCTTTCCCTCGATCCTGACTAGCCTCCCAGTCCCTGCCGCTGAAAAACATCCCCACAGCATGATGCTGCCAACACCATGATGCTGCCAACACCATGCTTCACTGTAGGGATGGTGCCAGGTTTCACCATCCAGACGTGACGCTTGGCATTCAGAACCAAAGAGTTCAATCTTGGTTTCATCAGACCAGATAATCTTGTGTCTCATGGTCTGAGAGTCTTTAGGTGCCTTTTGGCAAACTCCAAGCAGTATGTAATTTGCATTTTACTGAGGAGTGGCTTCGTTTGGCCACTCTACCATAAAAGCCTGATGGGTGAAGTGCTTCAGAGATGGTTGTCCTTCTGGAAGGTTCTCCCATCTCCACAAATGAACTCTGGAGCACTATTAGAGTGACCATCGGGTTCTTGGTCACCTCCCTGACCAAAGCCCTTCTCCCCGATGGCTCAGTTTAGCCGGGCGGCCAGCTCTAGGAAGAGGCTTGATGGTTCCAAACTTCTGCCATTAAAGAACGATGGAGGCCACTATGTTCTTGGGGACCTTTAATGCTGCAGACATTATTTGGCACCCTTCCCCAGATCTGTGCATCGACACAATCCTATCTCTGAGCTCTACGGAGAATTACTTCAACCTCATGGCTTGGTTTTTGCTCTGACATGCACTGTCAACTGTGAGACCTTTATATAGACAAGTGTGCACCTTTCCAAATCATGTCTAATCAATAGAATTTACCACAGGTGGACTCCAACCAAGTTGTAGAAATATCTCAAGGATGATCAATTGAAAAAGGATGCATTTGAGCTCAATTTCAAGTTTCATAGCAAAGGGTCTGAATACTTATGTAAATAAGGTATTTCCGTTTTGTATTTTTATACACTGGGTTACTGTGTGTAGACTGATGAGGGAAAAAATGAGGGATTTTTTTTAAACTCAATTTTAGAATAAGGCTGTAACATAATAAAATGTGAAAAAGTAAAAGGGGTCTGAATACTTTCCGAATGCACTGTACATAAAATGTTATCCACAAGTTAATCTGACCCTGGGAAAGTAGATAAGAGCCTCATTGACAAAATCCCAAAGTATCTCTTTAAAAACCTGCTGTACGTAAAATATTGTGTGCTATGCCTATGAACGAGATTCTGGATGACAACATAATGATGTTTCGAATTTTAAGGCTGTTTTCCTAAAGAACTTAAATCCGCTTTGTGTTTTGTTTCCTTGCCATGATGCGAACCATATAGGCCAATTCCCGCGAGTGTAAAGGGTTAATCAAATAAACAACAATGAAACATCACATTTAAGAGTGTAGATGGATGGATGGACAAATACAAGGTAGATTTAGCTTACCTCCTGATGATGCCAGTGTCAAATCATTGCTGTTGTCCTCATATGTGTACAAGGCCCTGCAGGAGGGAAACAGAGAGAGAAAGACCGTGAGACATACGGACACCAGAACACAGCATCAAAACAATCCAGTCATACTCTCCTTGACCAGCATGTTTATATTCATACTGTCGTAACTCGAAAGGAGGTACAGAGTGAGGTGAACAAAGCGATAAAAAGACAAGATGCCAGTTACAAGGATAAGGTGCAACAGACAATGTCACAGGGAGACTCTCGGTCTGCCTGGATGGGCATTAAGAATATGGCAAACGCCACCTTCAAAAAGGGAGGCAACGTCTTGATCCCTGCCCGGACGAGAGGGTGCTGCCCTCTTCAGCCAATTAACTAAAAAAGTTCTTCACCCGCTTTGAAGCAAGGGGCGGCCCCATTCCCCCAGCCTGTCTGGAGGAGGACGTCATGGCAACCAAGAGGTCGCTTGTCATCAATGAGGAAGTTTTACAACGAGTGTTTAAAAGCACTGGAGCATGAAAGAGCTTGGGGACTGATAACATAAGTGGTTGTGTCCTGAAACACTGGAGCCAGTTCCCAGGGTGCCACCTGATCAAATATGCTGACGACACTGCTTTAGTCTGTCTCCTCGAAGGGGATGAGACCGAGGAAGGACTGGCTCCTAATGATTTTTAGAAATTAAAACACATCTAAAAACAAAGGATATGGTGATTGACTTTCGAAAGGAACACTACCATGCACACACCATCACTGATAAAAGTTGAGCCCATCCAAATAGTGGAGGAGTACAAATACCTTGGGCTAGTCATTCACAACAAGGCGAAAAGACACCATTTCCTACTGCGCCGAACCATCATGGTTCTCTTTTATAAATCATTCATTGAGAGCATTCTGTCCTACTGCTTGAACTGCTGGTTATCAAGGTTTCACAGAGAAATAGTTTGTGCAAGATAGTCAGGACTTGGGGCAGCAACAACAAGAACTGTCATCTCTCTACGTGGGCAGAGCCCTCCAGAAGGCGAATAAAACAGCGGTTGACTCTTCCCACCCACTCCACCCAGAATTCCATCTCCTTCCCTCTGACTACAGGTAGACTGCCTAAGGTAAAAAAAATAAAAATAAGTATTCCAAATGCGATTCTGCAACTTAACAAAACGTTGGACTAATTGAACTTTAGCACTTGCAATGTAGCCCATTTTGACATTTTTATTATGAAATTGCACTAACTCAACCTACTTGCTTGTAAACATCCTTTGCTATTTGTTGTGTTAAAAATAAATAAATGTATTGCCTCTGAGGACATTCAAGTTTTTCTGAATCGTAATCTGATTTTAAGAACAGGGTAAGGGCGCGAGGTGGAACGCTCTCCACTCAAGGCCAAAACTCTTCACAACTGGTCACAGGTGCTGTTAGCACCGAGGAAGGGAGAGGAGAGAGAGAACGGCATCACCGTTTTACTATGTTGCGTAGGAGGTTAAAGCCTGGAGTGATTAACTAGATTTAGAAAAATAATCCCATTTCAATTCACACTGCTGCTTTTTTGGCAGTAGATAGATATACACTCCAGCTAAACTGTCGGTATTATTGTTCCCAATCCCTGAGAGGAGATAGAGAATTAATTCTATGGCTCTGAATAGAGCCATGCAGTGAGACTAATACCCACAATTCTGCACAGACTCCTTATATACTGTCTGTGTCTTCACTGTCTAATACTTTGATTTTGTGGGTACAGGAACGTTGAGGGTTGACAACAACCTCTCCCTCAACATGGGCAAGACAAATGAGCTTATCATGGACAACAGGAAACGGAGGGGCCGAACACGCCCTCATTCACATCGACATGGCTGTAGCGGAGCGGGTCGAGAGCCCCTTCGTTCCTTGGTGTCCACATCACTAAGGACCTATCATAGTCCAAATACACCAACACAGTTGTGAAGAAGGCACGACAACGCCTCTTCCCCCTCAGGAGGCTGAAAAGATTTAGCTTGGGCCCTCAGATCCTCAAAAAGTTCTACAGCTGCATCATTGAGAGCATCTTGACAGGCTGCATCACCGCTTGGTATGGCAACTGCTCGGCATCCGACCGTAAGGCGCTACAGAGGGTAGTGTGTACAGCCCAGTAAATCACAGGCCCTAGAATTTGTCAAAACTCCAGCCACCCAAGTCATAGACTGTTCTCTCCGCTACCGCACATCAAGCTGTACCGGAGCGCCAAGTCTGAGACCAAAAGGCTCCTTAAAGGCTTCTACCCCCAAGCGTTAAGACTGCTGAACAGTTCATCACATGGCCACCAGGACTATTTACATTGACCACCTCATTATTATTCTTTTGTTGTTTTTTGCACTGGCTCTATGCACACACTCTGGACTCTACCCACACACTCACACTCCAACATACGCTAACACTCACTGGACTCGACCCACACACTCACACTCCAACATACGCTAACACTCACTGGACTCGACCCACACACTCACACTCCAACATACGCTAACACTCACTGGACTCGACCCACACACTCACACTCCAACATACGCTAACACTCACTGGACTCTACCCACACACTCCAACATACGCCAACACTCACTGGACTCTACACTCACACTCCAACATACGCTAACACTCACAAAACATACACTGGGGGCCAGTGGAATATTACTCATTCAAGGGTTTTTCTTATTTGCACAATTTTTTTTTTTCAAAACTATGACATAACACATATGGAATCATGTAGTAACCAAAAAGTGTTAAAAAAATCCAAATATATGTTATATTTGAGATTATTCAAAGTAGCCACCCTTTGCCTTGACAGCTTTGCACACTCTTGGCATTCTCTCAACCAGCTTAATGAGGACCGCCACAGGAATGGAAGACCCAGAAATACCTCTGTTGCAGAGATTAAGTTCATTAGAGTTACCAGCCTCAGATTGCAGCCCAAATAAATGCTTCACAGAGTTCAAGTAAGAGACACATGTCAACATCAACTGTTCAGAGGAGACTGTGTGAATCAGGCCTTCATGGTCAAATTGCTGCAAAGAACCCACTACTAAAGGACACCAATAAGAAGAAGAGACTTGCTTGGACCAATGGATTTAGATGGGCTACTTTGAAGAATCTCAAATATTAAATATATTTTGATTTTATTAACACCTTTTTGGTTACTACATGATTCCATATGTGTTATTAGTTTTGATGTCTTCACTTTTATTCTACAATGTAAAAAATAGTGCAAATAAAGAAAAACCCTTGAATGAGCAATATTCCACATGTTTGGCCCCCAGTGTATATAGATCTATATACAAACTTTTCAAGTTATAGTATACACCTCTATTCAGTGCATGTGACCAATAAAATGTGATTTGATTTACTAATTGCGGATGGCAGCCATGTCACTCCGTCACCCAAGAGAGAAAAGGACGGGTGTCACATAGACATGCCGAGAGAGAAAGAAACATTTAGAGCAAGCGAGAAAGAGAGAGAAAAGAGAGGAGAGAACCCTGCAGAGACAAGGAGAGAGAGGACAGCCAGAGTCTGAGACAGGATCACTGAGGGCTGCCAGACCTAAATGGTTGGAGACCGAGAGAGTGATGAAGAAAGGAGACAATACTGTAACAGTAGAGGAGAGGAGAGGAAGGTCAACCAGATTCATCTAGAAATGTAGGATGTCTGTTGCTGCCTTGCTGGCATACAGTAATCCCACACCTTAATTTACCCCTTGCTAAGTGTGTGTGTGTGTGTGTGTGTGTGTGTGTCATTACTAAAGGACTATTATGCAGACGGAAGAGAGACTATATTCACAGTCATTAATGAAACTTGTTTATAATCTTATTATTATCACACACACAACAAAAATGACCCATTATGTACATTTTACACATTGTTGATCCTGATAAAGTACTCCTTAATATTACTGTACAATAGTCATCATCAGAATCACTTCAGTGCCATAAATAAGTTTGTATCATTCTAGAGAGATAGATAGATACTTTATTGATCCCCGAGGGGAAATTTCTTTATCAAGCAGCTATGAAAAACACAGGGCAGGTGCAAAATGCCAAAACGAAATACACAAAAGACAGATACACGATACATGATACATAGTGCGGCAGTATGAAAAAGTATACAAATAATAAGTCTGGAGTGCAAAAAGCTATAAAAAGGCATTGCATAGTATGAGTGAATGGCTGAATATGTACACTATACATTATTACAGACTGTTAGGTGAAAAAAATGATAAAAATATTGCAAGTTGATTAAAATAAAATGTGCATGGTTAACTACATTATACAGGTTGATGGCAGAGAAAGATACTTAAATAGCTAAATGTGCGTATGATATAAGTGAGGGTAATAATAGTTTACTTAATATACAGTCTGGTTAAATGTACAGGTAAGTGAATATTTGCATGGTTACATTAACTGTACTGTAAAAGGCAGGAAGAGATACTTAAATAGCTAAATGTGCGTATGATATAAGGTAATAATAATTCCCTTAAAATACAGTACAGGGTTTAATTACAGATAAATGCATGTATTGCACATTCGATACACTAAAAAAAGATACTACTGATAGGATATTAATATGCATTCCTGAGTGAATGACTACGTAAGATCAGTCCAAGAATTACTTACAATATTGCATGTGATATGATATAACATAACAACTGTACATGAATATGTATATACAGTCCTGAATGAATGAGTGCTGAATGAATAAGTCCTGAGTGAATGAGTGATTACAGACCAGAGAGTTACTCACGGATGGATGGATGTTAAACTAGGTCCTAACACCCCAACAGTTCCATGTCTATGTTGCCGACGGCACGGCACCCCGGTGAGGCATTATATAGTCTAATAGCCGCCGGCAGGAAGGACCTCCTGTAGCGCTCTCTGGCACACCGTGGTGGGATCAGTCTGTGACTGAAAGTGCTCCTCTGCATCATAACCATGGAATGCAGAGGGTGTGTGACGTTGTCCATCTAATTTACTTAATAAGTCATTGAGTAAATTAGATGGGAATCCGTATCTCCTGAAAGCCATTACAGTAACGATGCAAGGAGGGATATTGAAGTCACATTTTTGATTATGATAATCATATTGCAGTGTCAGCCATTTCAATGTAAGGACTTGTGCCAGTATACCTTGTAGATTGGAGTCCTGTTCATAGTTTGAGATCAAGACTAGAATGACCTGCATTGGAGATTATGAATTGCTATGAATAGTGTGCTAAATCCTTGTAAATATACTTCTTTAAAAATCAATTGGACAGTCTCAAGAAGATACATTTGTTTATTATAACCTGCACAGTGCACAGACAACATACACAGAGTGCAAAAAACATGAACACGTTACTAATATTAAGGTTTATAGTGTTGAGCTAGTGTTAAGCAGTTAGTGTGGTGTTACATTTGACCGAAGTTGAACAGCCTTCATTTTTTTCTGCTGAATCATAATTTAAAAACCCATTTAAAATTCCTCCCCATGCACTTTTCCCTCTTACTTTATTGAAGCCTGTTTTAGAATCACGTACAGCATGCTGGATTCCTCAGGTATGTGCTAAACGTCCATGTAAGATGTCAAAGTCTCTGGTGTCTCTCTCTCCATCCCTCTCACTCTACTGGGTCTAGTCATTGTGTACACCTCCATCCATGCGTGTCAATGAGTTGAAATCCCAAACAACCTCGTTCACATCCATCCAAGCCAGCGTTTATTAAGCACAATGCAGGCCTTAATGCTCAAATCAGTTTTTGTTTTGCAAATCTGTTTTGGACTACCGACTGTCCAAACATCAAGTTAAAAGTGACCCAATCGGATTTGTGTGTTGAGACACCAGTCATTTGCTGACATGGCTACGCTAGTTGTGGGTGTGTCCACAGTGGTGTAGGCTGATTGGTGGTGGTGCTCGTGCTTCCTAATCACTCAGAAGTTACGTAGCAAGCGGAGGTGACAACAATGCCTGCCATGAGTAGCAGGTAGCCTAGTAGTTAAGAGCGTTCAGCCGTTAAGTAACCGAAAGGTCGCCGTTTCGAATCCCCGAGACAACTAGGTGAAATATCTGCCGATGTACCCTTGAGCAAGGCACTTATCCAGAGCGACTTACAGGAGCAATTAGGGTAAAGAGCGTCTGCTAAATGACACACACAAAAAAAAAAGTTTCCCAGTTGCTTTGAGTGTTCAAAATCATAGTGTATGAACACTTTTAAAGCCTCAAAGATTATCCAACTTCCAAAACGAGTCCTTTTTGGCTAACCACTGCAGTCAACTAGATAGCTAGGTAGTTGTATAGCTTTCTAGCAAATTCACTAATTTGTTTGTAAACAATTAACAAGCTAATTATCTACCACATGTTCTTGTCAAACTGTCAACAGAGTAGTTAGCAAGAAACAAGTTATGCCCACAGTCTAAAAACCACTTGAACAAATAAATTAGATTTGATCGTCGCATGGCCAGGAATCAGATTTATATTTGACTGTGGCTTGAAGTATCTGATTCCATGTGCTTTTTGGCTTTTCAGGCAGCATGAAAAATAACACATTTGAATCAGATATGCAAAGAAATGGGATCTGCCAATGTGAACACCGCTTTAGATTCCTTACCAGACGTTCTATCCATTTCCACCCACAGAAGGCAGCTATAGCAGAGAAGGGCTATCCCTGAACAGGCCTCTCTCTGGCTAATCTAGCCCTCCCCATCCTCCTCTCCTCACCCCAACCCACTGCTCACCCATTACTGCCCAGACCACACAAGCTCCACCATTACCTCATCTCCAGTGTGTCTGAGAGCCACCCAGCCCAATGAGCTAAGAGGAGACAGAGGGACAACGAAGAGAGTGAGACATTTTGAGAAAGGGGGGGAGAGAGCGAGAGAGAGAGGAAGAGAGAATGAAAGGGAAAGATAGGGTATGAGAGAGATGGCGAGATAAAGGGGTAGAGGTAGAGAAAGCAAGGTTGCGAGAGAGAAGGTGTGAGCTAGAGAGGTTCGCTCGTAGCACTATAAATAAATCCCTTTAAAGCAGACTTTTTATTATTCATAAAAGACTGCCGTGACCTAGAAATAGCTCTTCTCTGTGGAGAGGCTACACAGCAAACAGCAGGCATGTGGCTACCGCTCAGGGGGAGAGATGGAGAGAGAGACCGGTGGGGGAGGGGTACAGAGGAGGGAGGGGTGAGTGGGGTGTCCAGAGGAGGGAGGGGGGATGGGGGTAAGTGGATGGTGAAGAGAGAAGGGTAAGTAGATGTAGAGGAAAGGGGAGAGAGGGGGAGGGTGAGAGGGTGTAAGTATGTGTGTGGATGCATGGGAGATGAGGTGAGGGAGTAAGAGAATGCTAGGGAAGAAGGGGTGAGGGGTTGAGGGTGAGCGCAAAGGTGCTGGAGGCCTCCGATACTGTCTCCCAGGGTGGGAAAGGGGGAATGGTTGGGACGGGGAGTCCCTCACTATAGACCAATTAGACCTCAACACTGGCAAAACCAGCAGTGATAATTCGTAGTCTCTCCGTCTCCTCTCTGCTTATAGTGCTGTAGATGGAGGGAGAGAGAGATGAGTGAGGGATGAATATCAGAGGAAGAGAGGAAGACAGACCTGTCAGCAGTCAAAATGGTTTCATTAGAACCCCCCGGAACTCATTCTAGAACCATGTCATCGATGATCATGCAGCTGCTCGCTCCAGCACAAACAACTAATCTGATTGGCTCTCGGAGGGTCACCGTGTCCAATCAGGGCGATTTGCCATGATAAAGCTCTACCCTTCCAGGAAGCAGGGCCGGCAATCCAACATTTCCTAAACGAACCCAATACAGATGACACATCTTGCTTGAATAAAATGTTTCGTAAGTTGAGAGCTGCTCTACACAGGGCACACACACACACACACAGGTAATAACCTAACTTGGGGAGGGGGGGGTGATTGTATTAACAGGTTGACTCCAGGGGCACCTCTGTGGTCGATCAAAGTGAGTGGGTCTCTATGGGGGTGGGGGCATTAAACGTATATTTAATCTTCCTGAAGTAGAGTGGTGGTATTAGGGAGGAGAGGTTCGTGGTTACTCCCCTCAGGGAGGAGATACAATGTCCCCAAGGGGGTGTTGGAGCACACACACCCACACGCAAACAGATGCCACAAACAGCCCTCCTCCATCACACACACCATCAGAGCCTCTTCAAAACTAGCAAATGTACAGTAAAGCCCTACAGGGCATGCACACCAACCACTTCCTTTGTTTCAGCAAAGCAAAAGATTCCACAATTTGACATAATATTTAACCCTTTGCTTGACCAATCTGGCTCTCCAAATAGAGTTGCTTTTTTTTTTTTAAAGTTCAGCGGAGTATCAAAGATTTAGGAAGGGCTTCGTGAATTAATAGGTAGCATGCTTACCATAAACATAATATAGCATAAGCCTATTCCAGTCCAAATACATTTAAGATACTCAACATTCCACGAAAAACCTAATCAATCCAGCTAAGCCTACTTTGTTAATTGCATCTTGCGAACTAGAATCCTTCATTTTCACGATCTGTCTTGGGTTAATGTTAACATTAATAGCTTTAATGTCTCCTTGCTGACGGCAGAGTAAGACGTTATCAGTCGGTCACTGTACTGTACGTTTTTTTTTCAAATACTATTTTATTTGTCACATGCGCAAACACAACTGGTGTAGACTTTACCGTGAAATGCTTGCTTACTAGCCCTTCGAAACATTAATACAAATAAAATAGTAACAAGAGGAATAAAATAAAATACACAATGGAGTAAGTCAGGCCCAGCACATGAATATCAGCTCCCTCTGATCTCAGAACAGAGATTAAGAGCCTCTCGCAAGTGAAAGGAAGACAGGACTAATTTGGCAAGGTCTGCGTATGTATCTGGTAAGGTAAGTGTAATGAGGTTTACTGTAACGGGGGGGGGGGGGCAGACAAACAGACAAATAGCATGGGTGGTAGAGAGAGGAGAAGAGGGGAAATTAACTGCTACTTTAGCCTTAATGCTAACAATCAACCAAATCAATTATATTTATTTATAAAACCCTTTTTACATCAGCAGATGTCACAAAGTGCTTATACAGAAACTCTGCCTAAAACCCAAAACACCACATAATTATCTCCATATTAATTTATAGCGGCCCTACATGGGCATATAGAGGTTTATTGGGCATACAGATATTTTAATTAGTGTGTGTACGCTCTGCATTTGACGTAGAGGAAGAACAAAGATGGGGGTTTAATTGGAACATATGAGAGGAACACCGAACATATTTATTTTATGTTGTGAAATTGTTAGATATTACTACACTGTCGGAGCTAGAAACACAAGCATTTCGCTACACCCGCAATAACATCTGCTAAACACGTGTATGTGACCAATACATTTTGATTTGATTTTTATCCTGTACAGGCTCCACTCCAGAATCCATGGTGGCCAAAATAGCCTGCCCAGTATTTTTATACATGACCCTAAGCATGATGGGAGGTTAATTGCTTAATTAACTCAGGATCCACACCTGTGTGGAGGCATCTGTTTTCAATATACTTTGTATCCCTCATTTACTCAAGTGTTTCCATTATTTGGTAGTTACCTGTATGTGTGTGTGTGTGTGTGTGTGTGTGTGTGTGTGTGTGCATGCATATGTAGCTAATTGAACTCACAGTGAAAACCTGTCCTTTGGACTGAGCAAAGTTTATTTATTTATAAAACATTTATTTAACCTTTATTTAACTAGGCAAGTCAGTTAAGAACAAATTCTTATTTACAATGACGGCCTACCCCGGCCAAACCCGGACGACGCTGGGCCAATTGTGCGCCGCCCTATGGGACTCCCAATCACGTCCGGATGTGATACAGCCTGAATTCGTACCAGAGACTGTAGTGACGCCTCTTGCACTGAGATGCAGTGCCTTAGACCACTGCGCCACTCGGGAGCCCCAAATGTTCCTCATGGAGCCGGCTTCTGTTATTTATCCATAGTGAGGAGTACAGACAGTAGTGAAGTCTGGTAGAACCAACCCGGTACTACTGAGACCTAGGGCTATGTTCTCTTCTCACCCTGTGTACTCCTCCTTTTTATACTAATCAATTTCTCTAAATTCTGCCCATCCTCTTATCTTTCTCCAAATCACCTCCCCTGCCGAGCTCCTGACTATCTCCTGCACCCTGCAGAGCAGTGTGTGTGTGTGTGTGTGTGTGTGATCCATCTAAATGGAATTGAAATTAGCAGTATCTGGCTGTTCTCTACCCCCAGGGCTTGGGAGCAGTGGCCTCACACATGGGCTGCTGTCAAGGATGACCTTTCCCATAGAGCCGGTCAGGGACTATGCTAGTGTTATTCTACTCACTTTTCACAACAAAGCAAAGAAACCACAGTCTTTCTTCTTTATCTGTTCTCCATAATTCTTCCAGCCATTTATCCATGTCATCAATACCTACTCTACAACACACATAAAACACACCTAGCCCTTGACTTGATGTTGGTTAACAACACCCCATTCCAAAGCCAAACCCTGTCGTGATTCAAAGGAGTTGAAAACAAACCCAGTTTGCCCCGTCATGGCCCCAAACCATCAAATTACTACATGAATAATACAAGCATCCACTTACTGCTGATCCTACAGGGAGGAGAAGGAGAGGGAGGGAGGAAGAGGGGAGGAGAAAGAAGGAGAGAGGAGAGAGGAGTAAGCGAAGGAGAGAGAGGTAGAGACCAGGATCCCTGGCGGAAGAGCCCCTCTCTCTATTCTATATAGCAGAGGCCAAAACAGAAATCAATCTCACACACACACACACACTAATGCAAATATTCTGTGTGAGTCTCTGAACTATACAACAGTGGCATATAGTCCAAGAGCCCTGTTCACACATAAATTAAACAGTATACTTCACATACGTTTATACCGTTGATACAGACAAGCACAACCACTTCCAAAACACTTACACAGTACATGCATGAGTACACAAATAAAAAACTGACAGACAGTACACAAGTATATTGTATTTCTTTCTCTCGCCCCTTCTACCAACATCTTTTTCTTGTAGGACAGGAAAAACCTTGCCCCCGTTTACTCCCCATGGTGCATCACCGTGACAACCAACGGCATCCTTGCCGTTGCCTTGGCAACAGCACTTCCCCACCCGGAGGTAGGATGTTGGGGTGTGTGTGTGTGTGCTGGGAGCCAAGAGGCTGTGGAACGGATGGGCACAACACTTCAAAAGATCCAGCTGCCTTAGCCTCTCTCTGTTGAATAAAAACACGGTCTTAGAAAATCCACCTTCTGATCAGAGCCCGGATCCCCAAAAGCATCTTAAGGCTACGTTTATCGTTAGAACCTCTGTAGGAGCATCGTTAAAACTCCAAGCTGTTTCCAAAAACCAAAGTTACTAAAGTAGCTCTTGAAAACGCTTGGTATTTAACGACTGCCTCAGAACACTCGAGAACAGCTAAGTACATCATTAGATGCTTTTTTGCCATTCCGCGTCACTTTATACACAGAAGATCACCACTTAACACAAAATTGAGATGTTTATCGGTCTTTCTGTGACAGCTTCAGAAGAAGTGTGACAGTGACTACAAATACAATAGCTGCCCACTTCTATGCATATCAAGCAAAGGATATGAAGACTCTTCAAATGAAAACAGATATACCTGTATTAAAAGATAAAATACAGTTAGGGATGGGCAATATGACGATATATATGGTATGACGATATAAATCGTGTGACGATAGACGTTTTTCTATCGTTTCATATTACGCTCTATCGTTTCACACTCTTCACGGCAATATTTTTCATCAACTGGACGACGCTTTGCGTTCTTTGCAACACAAACAAACATGGAGGAGAGAACGTGACACAGAGCACGGAGACACGGAGCTTGTACCTAAAAGAGAGGCTACTTCGGTCGCATGGACATGGTTTGGGTATGAAAAGTCTGACACGGACCAGAAAACTGTCCTCTGCAAAATATGCCGCAGGCAGGTCCCGACAAACAGGCTCAAACCCCACTAACCTCTTTTACCACCTAAGAATCATGTGAAACACTACGGAGAGAGTCTACGGATGAAACACAAAAAAGTACAGTCAAGTGCTCAAAACAAACCCCCGACGTTGCAAGAGGCTTTTTCCCGCGGCACACCATATGGCAAAGAACTATAGTTGAAGTGTTTTCCATTTACATGTTTATATTTTGTTACATGCTTAATTGAAAATTTGCACAAAGGTTCTAAATAAAAGGAGAAATAATCAAATATGAGTAAGTACCTTATTTGTTGAGTATAAAGGCCTTTACATGTGGTCATTATATATAAACTGCGCTATATTGTGATATGTATCTTTATCGGGATATGAAATTACCTATAATCGGGATATGAGATTTCGGTCATATCAACCAGCCCTAAATACAGTATAGGCTACATATTTTAATTATATGGAAATCAATAACATTTGAATAAAATTGAGTTTTATTTAGCCATTTGTATGCTACTGTCTAATTTTTGCCTCAATACATTTCATGATGTATAACTATCTTGATTTAGTGCACTATTATTGGGTAAGCATTAGAATAAGCCACCTCAATATTTGTAGCCATAGGTGATAATCTCTCTCTAGGAGCTGATCAGTCGTCAGTATTGTGGAATAATTGTAAATGTTAAGTTAAGATTGGAAAGAGAAAAAAACTGATCCGAGAGCAGTGGTTATTTTCAATCCTATCAGTTTCGACATGCCTCAAAGACGCACTTAGCGAACGTTCTCTCTGCGTGGTATTTTGGAAAACGTATGTTACATCATCGGCCGTTGTAGGAAAGATTATTTGTTAAAGCACTCCATCACTATGGGGAAACTGGGCCCAGGTCAATACATAACAGAATATCATTGATACAGCTCTTAAATCGCCTAATGAAATCACTTAGTGAGGTCCTTCCAGAGGAGTCGATGACTAAGAAGGATAACCACTGGCTATAGCTAATGTGTTAAAAGCTGCTCTTGTTGTTGTAGAGCACTGAGTGCAGTAGTCTTAAATATGGTCTCCGACTCTTAGCCTCGTCCTGGGTAATTTGGCCCAATTACAGACTGATCCAGTGGACTAGTGTCCTCTCTGTATGTGTGCATTACTGTCCAGCTCACTACCAGATGTGGTGGAGCGAGTGCGCCCGGGTGTTGTGTAGCAGGGTTCTGGGAACGCTCACTGGAAGGCCCCACATTGTTATTGTCCCAATGTTCTGTTTCCACGATGATGCCTAGTCTGCCATACTATCGTTATGCTTAAGCAGGTCTACATGGAGACAAAAACAAGGACTGGGCCAGTAAGGAAGCACTTCACTCTGACCTGGCAGAAAGAGAGAGAGAGGGGGGGGTCCTTAAAAATACATGACTCAACAAAAACTAGGTCTTCAAAACACTCTTTACCACGCCCACGCACCCCCAATCCCATCTCTCTCCAACTCTCCAGCCTTACTTCAACACAGGGAAAGACTTGGCCTTCCTCTAAGACTGCCTTTCTACTCAGCACTGATATTAAGATGTGTGGAGGAACTTTTAGAGGTGTAAAGTATCCATCTCATCTGCCTCACAGTTGCCATGGCAACATGAGCTCCACCTCATCATCTGTGTGTGTGTGTGTGTGTGTGTGTAATATATCAACATTTCCAAGTCTTGGTCATCCTTGAGTGCATGCGTGCGTGTGTATACATGCCTGCATACATGTGTGCCTACGTGTGTGTATGAAGTTAGACATATATATATATATATATATGTCTAACTTCATACACACACGTAGGCACACATGTATGCAGGCATGTATACACACGCACGCATGCACTGTTATATATATATATATATATATTGAGTGTCAGCTGAGATGTGCTGCGATGTGATGTCATATGGAGGGGTGGTGCAAATAAAGGTCACAGGAGTCATTAGGACTGAGCCATCTGTGTCCTCTCCGTCCTATTGTAACACTCCCTCTATCCCTCTGCCTCCCTCTTTCCATCCTCATTCATCCCTTTCTTCTCCTTATCAAACCTACACATACATGCATCACACCTCCAGTGATGTGGAGGGCGTCACTCACAAAATGGCATCTCACCAAATCTTCACAGCCCTTTCCCTAAGTGAATTATGCCCCCAAACTGTATCCCCCCCTCAGAGCATTATGCAACATCAAATGTGCCTTTATTTCCCCAGAAATAGAACAGGATGGGCGTGTGTAGGGGCTTTAATCCCATAGTTTAATATGCTCCATCCCTGGTTGTGTGTGTGAACAGAAAGAATGACCGTTGTCATGCAAGACTACAGTTTCTCAGTAAGTAACATGCAGCCTCACGTACTGGAGAAGATTGACTTCATCTTAGGGCATCTGTGTTGGTATAAATAAGACTTAACTGTGAGCTGAAAGAGTATGTGCCAAAAAGTGTGCGTGTGTGTGTGTGTGTGTGTGTGTGTGTGTGTGTGTGTGTGTGTGTGTGTGAGGGAGAGAAGAGGCCTGGGCTGGGAGTCTTCAGAACAATGCCTTTTGTCAGCAGCCCATTCAATAGGGAGGTCAGGGGGACTTGAGTTATATCACCCTCTGGCCCCTCAAATGAAACTTACTCCCTTCCCGAGCCACACAACACAAAATGAGGTCACTTCCTGCTCTTTGGTTAACCAGCATCTGTTACCAGATTTGGGGGAGAGGAAGGGTTGAGATGGAGAGGGAGGTAAGAGGAGGGGACAGAGGGATGACGACGGGGTAGGGAGGAGCCAAAACTATTTATCTGGTTTGGGAATGCATTGTGAGCAAGGGCTTGAGATGAGTAAGTGTGCTGAGAAAACAAGCTGGGAAAATGCCCTAATATAGTCATGGGTACTGATAGGTGCGTTAGTGTTGGAGAGAGTGGCTGGGCTAAACTGTGCACAAATCGTGACCTTGGGACTATAAGGTTCTATCTGCAAAAAGCATAGTTGAGATACTGAGCATCAAAGTTAACATCCCAGATCTCAGAACTGTTTTGTAGTGAATTATTTTTTCATAACCCATTAGGTCCTCACATTAAAAAAGGTACCTAAAGTGCAGAATATAAAAATCCTGAGACATTTGTAAATCAGTTATTTTAGGGGACGCAGTCACAGATATTACCTTATGCTCTAATGTCAATCTAGGTTCAGCCATAAAGGTTCTGACATGTTCAGTTAAGAAAATACTGTAGCTATTTGAACACATAAATGATAGAATAACACTATTTTACCAAGATAGTCAGAACACAAATACATTAAGAAATGTTTTATGATCAGACAAATTACTGACATCACTGCACAACGATTTGACAACATCATTTTTTACGTTAAGATTTCTGACAGTGTTGTTTTTTGTGTGCCAATATTTCTGGCTAGAATAGCCTAGACCATACTTAGAGGGAGATGGCAAAGATGTGTTCTGATTGGTCAGTTTGTATTTTTTCAGGCTTGTTATTGGATTGCAGATAGAACCTTATAGTGCCAATTTCAAATGGGTTTATGGTAGGGCTGACCCCAATTATTCGACTCAAGAAGAGGAGTCTCTCCAGAATGCGCTTTCTCCCGCCAATTTGCGCACATTCATTGTTTCATAACTTCACTGTGTGAATTGTTTGCATTTTATTGTTAGTGTCTATCAATTCCCCATTACATATATCATCAGTGGTACATTTACCGTTAATTGTTTAGTTACGGTAATGTCTGTTAATGCATTTAATATATTCTCATTGTCGGAGTGGGCAGGTTGTTCGCAGAGTGCAAAAACTAGACTACACTTGTGTTTATTTCATTCCATTTATGAGTTTTGTCAATTTAGTCATTGTCTGTTTGGAGCGCTCCTGTCAATGTTGAGTCTTAGGTCAGTTAGGATCACCACTTTATTTTAAGAATGTGAAATGTCAGAATAATAGGAGAGAGATTATTTTAGCTTTTATTTCTTTCATCACATTCCCAGTGGGTCAGAAGTTTACACACACTCAATTAGTATTTGGTAGCATTACCTTTAAATTGTTTAACTTCCTGACTGATGTCTTGAGATGTTGCTTCAATATATCCACATCATTTTCCTAGTAGAAAGATGCCATATTTTGTGAAGTGCACCAGTCCCTCCTGCAGCAAAGCACCCCCCACAACATGATGCTGCCACCCACGTGCTTCACGGTTGGGATGGTGTTCTTCGGCTTGCAAGCCTCCCCCTTTTTCCTCCAATGATGGTCATTATGGCCAAATAGTTATATTTTTGTTTCATCAGACCAGACATTTCTCCAAAAAGTATGATCTTAGGTCTTGGCTGATTTCTTTAGATTTTCCCATGATGTCGAGCAAAGAGGCACTGAGGTTGAAGGTAGGCCTTGAAATGCATCCACAGGTACACAGGCAAATTGATCATTTGAGTCAATTGAATATCAGAAGCTTCTAAAGCCATGACATTTTCTGGAATTTTCCAAGCTGTTTAAAGGCACAGTCAACTTAGTGTATGTAAACCTCTGACCCACTGGCATTGTGATCGTGAATAAAGAAAATAATCTGTCTGTAAACAATTGTTGGAAGAATTACTTGTGTCATGTACAAAGTAGATGTCCTAACCGACTTGCCAAAACTATAGTTTGTTAACATGAAATCTGTGGAGTGGTTGTATAGTGGCTCAGGGCAGCCAGGGCATCTCTGGTCCTGAGGAAGGTGGTCACACACACATAAATAAATAGGCCTACACAAAGATAAATAAACACAGAGATGACATGCGCACACACACAAAGACAGATCTAAAATAGACACAGTAGACTAAAACATTAACACACACACAACCACATTACCGGTAAAAAAAAAAACACACAGCCTCTCTTTGCTCTTTGACTGCAGGTCTATGTAGTCACACACATTTTCATATTAAAGTCCCTATTTGTATTGGTCTAAATATAAAGTTACATATATTTTGTTAAACCAGTCACAGCAAGAAAGTTGTACCAAGACGTAAAATAACTCCAGAGTACAGAGATGTTTATTCTAAGGTAGAGCATCACTATTGTACAGCTCCCTGCCTCAGTAGCCACTAACCCAAGTCAAACTAAGGGCCTGGCCAAAAAATTTTAAAAAGTAGAAATGCATCCTTCCTAACTGCCTGCCTGCCTGCCTTCCTTCCTTAGTTCCTTCCTTCTTTACTGACTTGTTTAAGGAATTCACTGATCTGATATGGTACCTTGCTAGAAATGATCCAATCTCTACTACATCAGTGAAAATCTTAAGAATAAATAGCATATGCTCCTTTATACACATTCTACTACAACCTAATACCGGTATCATGTACACCTCCAAGGCAGATATTGGCCAGGTATCAGGTATCCCCCTGGTCTATACTACTGACTATAGTCTGCAGGTGAGGATGTCTTGAGCGAATCACTTCTCTTTTAAGGAGTCTCCTCTTACCACTGCAAGAGACGGCGAGACAGGAGCGAGAGGGAGTGGGAGGACCATTTCTGAGATTCCAATCTTGTGAGGCTTTGTGGTTTTCTAGCGAGAAGAGCACACTTCTTGTGAATCATGCTCTTTATTTCGGAGAGCTGCTGATCCCGCTCTGTAAGAATGTGACACTGAGATTATTGAAATCCCCATGTTCGTCTCTGTCGGACATTTCTGTCTAACATCTCATGAGGCATGTCTGAACTTTCAATCCAGACTCAAGGTCACAGCTCAACAGATAGAACTCTAGTGGTTTTGGAGAGCCACTGACCATTTTATTTTCTCTTTGTGAAACAACCACTACTGAAACTAATAATTTCCCCAGAGCTTACTCCATGTCATGGATCAAAAAGCACAAGCACATCAAGTGTTCTATTCAGACTGAAGGCTACAGTTCTGGAATTTTCAACATGCTTCAGCCCTTTTTCGGACCATTTCACCTCTGTGAAAGTACTTGTATGTCTTCGGTTTGTCATAGCAAACTCCCTATTGTACTAAACCATAGCCAGGTTGGGTCAAACTCAGCGCTGACCCATTCTGAGCCACAATTACAGCCGTCTCACGCTCCACATCTCTAACATGCTAATAGCTAATCACTATAGCAGATGGATAAATTGCTACCTGACAAACCAGCGGTTGCTGAGGCAGAGAAATTGCTGGATGAAAATATCCACAGATAATGATGGGGGAATTTGGTCAGTAAAGCATGCAGCAAACTTCTTCCTTTTCCACTGGGTTTCTTTAATTGTGAATATTAAAGCTGCAATGTGTAACTTTTCAGGCGCCCCGACCAAATTCACATAGAAATGTGTGTTATAGATCTATCATTATCATAGAAAGCAAGTCTAAGAAGCGGTAGATCTGTGTGCCATTTCTATGCTTCCAGGTCTTAAGTTTAGTTTTTGCGTCTTTTACTTTCGGTTTTGTACACCAGCTTCAAACAGCTGAAAATACTATTAGGCACTAATGCTAGGTACAGAAAAAACGCAAGGTGCAGGCATTGATGCTAGAAACAGAAATTATGCTAGATACATGCATTGATGCACTGATGCTAGGCATGGATGCTAGGTACATAAAGTATGCTATTGTAGGTACAGGTATCACTCGTGCAATACAGATATTATATAGATCAGAAACCTAATCACTTTGTCCCTAGCTATATGTACATATCTACCTCAATTACCTCGTACCCCTGCACATCGACTATACACAGGTACACCCTGTATATAGCCAGGTTATCATTACTCATTGTGCATGTATTCCTGGTGTTATTATTTTTCTAATATTTAAAAAATTCTCTCTGCTTTGTTGGGAAGGGACTGTATTAAGCATTTCACTGTTAGTCTACCTACACCAGATGTTTATGAAGCATGTGACAAATAACCTGAGAAATGTTTTGCATTAAGAGAAGCTGAGCGCAGACTAGCACCCAGTGGGCTCTCGCATCTCTGTAGACTCTGAATGAGCTGTGTGCCAGTCTGTCAGAGCCACTTTGTCAACAGCAGTTAGGCAGCTACTCAGAGCATGTCGTCACCAACACCTTCCAAAACTCCCCAATCAGCACAGAGAGGGTTGTGTCGCTCGCTCTACTCCAGACCTTCTGTCTAAAAGGACACAATCAGCATAGACACTGCCAAGTTTCAGACTGACCTCGCACGGACGGCCAGAGAGAGAGAAGGTTAGATAGTGTACAACCAACTGCTGGATTGAAGGTAATTCAGGTCCATTTTTAGTTAACACAAATCATTTTCACAATCTACAGCTCGGAAACCCATGTGTCAGGCAGGTTTGACAGCAATAGCCCATTGCCACTTTGGATGATCAATTCCATGGTCTTCAGCGATTCAGGTGACACATTCACTCTCCATGCGTAATCTGCAGTTATACAAGGTTCTTGACTATGTGTCCTATAAACTGCTCCTGGCTACAGAGAGGACAGAGGAGCCATAATCAGGCTGCCCTGTCTTTATTTATAGGATCTCAGGGATATTTGCGGATCTGCCTCAGTCAGAACATGTCATAAGAATGACAAGTACTCATATTTACTGCAAGACAGAAAATCAGTTTCTGAATTCAGTATTATTGTACCAATGGCACATCCCTACATCATGTAAAATGAGGATGAAGGCCTAAAACAGAGGCAGATCTGGTCATCTGGTTCCATATCAGCAAAGCTTCTCAGAGTAGGAGTGCTGATCTAGGATCTGTCAATACAACCTTTTTCATCATGGTCCATAAGTCAAAACTGCTGCTAGATCAGCACGCTTTGTGGATACAGGCCCTGGTCATGCTCTGCACTAACAAATGAGTATGTGCACTATATATTTTTTTTTATTTAGCTAGGCAAGTCAGTTAAGAACAAATTCTTATTTACATTGACGGCCTACCTACAGGGTCAGCCCCTGGAGAAAATTAGGGTTAAGTGCCTTGCTCAAGGACACAGACAGGTTTTTCAGCTCGGGTATTCGAACCAGCAACCTTTCGGGTTACTGGCCCAACGCTCCAACTGCTAGGCTACCTAAAGTGGGTGAGTAATCTTAAAAACAGTATTACCCAGTACAATAACACTGGAAACATTAAAAAACATTTTTAACACAATGCTCCAAGATGCATTCCAGTCTCCATGGAGGTCTGGCCAACCACAGTACTCCATTGTGCCCAAGACGTATATAATAGACTTCCCATGGCTCCGGAGGCACTGCCATTCTCTTCCTCCTCCTGCTCCAATCAGATCTTGTGGCTGACCGCCGGAACACACACACACACACAATACGCTGTTGCCATGCAGATGGTCAACTGTAAACAGAAGTGTTGGGGGGGAGAGAAACAGAGGCCCAGAGTAGACAGGCATGTCCCCACGATCGCAGGCCTGCCAAGAGGCTGTCACAGAGCTAATATGAGCCCTCTTGGCCGGAGCCAATCCCGTCTGCTGCCCTGTCACACACACGCACGCACGCACGCACACAGACTCAATGCTTGCATGTACACACACAGTTTCTGTAGTTTCTACAGCATGTATTGGAGGATGGGCTGGCGTGCAAACAAAATGGATGTGGATCAAAGAGGAGCCTCGTCACACACACTGGCCCCCCCTGTGTGAGTCGAGCGGCAAGCGCTGGCGGTTGGTTGGTCAGAGTTGGCGGTGTGACAGTGAGCCCTGAGACATGGCTCCGGTCTCCCTTCACACAGTTTCTTGTGATAATGCAGGAGCATTGTACAACGCGCTAAACCACCATCCAGGCTATATCACGCTGCACGTTAGCCCAGGCTACTACCACCATCCAGGCTATATCACGCTGCACGTTAGCCCAGGCTACTACCACCATCCAGGCTATATCACACTGCACGTTAGCCCAGGCTACTACCACCATCCAGGCTATATCACACTGCACGTTAGCCCAGGCTACTACCACCATCCAGGCTATATCACACTGCACGTTAGCCCAGGCTTCTACTACCATCCAGGCTATATCACACTGCACGTTAGCCCAGGCTTCTACTACCATCCAGGCTATATCACACTGCACGTTAGCCCAGGCTTCTACTACCATCCAGGCGATATCATACATCACGGTGTACTACAATTTGAACAACAAGTAATGGAGCAGTGTGGAGTCGACTAGGGATAGTACTGTATATCAACCACCCAGAGACTCAAGGCCCTTTGTGCCAACAGCATGCCTGGTCTGTAGGAGTGTGGCATTAGTTACAAACCACCCATCTCGCCTCGCTGTCCTCCCCCTCTCTCATTCTCTCATTCCCTCCATCCGACTGCTTCACTATGAACCAGTGTGCTGATGTCATCCCTCAAGAAGCCGCACACACACACACACACACACACACACACACACACACACACACACACACACACACACACCTCTGAGTAAAGCACACCAGCAGGATTTACAATGGAACTGACTTGGATTAAAGTAATGCATGTGTTTTCTCTGTAATAAAGCTCAACATATGTCTGCAGCATGTCAGCTGCTAGGGTGAGGAGAGGAATGGTGTGATATCTTGTACGCTCTGGAACAGACTTCCAGGTACATTTGCTCCCGTTTGGTGGGTGTGGCTTGAAGCAATGAGTGACTTATAAAAAAAAAAAAAAATCCCTGTTTTTCCACCTGGTCGTTTATTACAGCACCGTTTCCATTTATTTTAACATTCCAGAACGTAAAAACGTGCACCCAGTCACACGGACACCCATACACCCTCTCCAAGGCTGCTGTAGCCTGTCATCACTAGGCAGGCTTCTACTCTCCTCTCAGTGGCGTGGTATATTTAGCAGGTGAATTGGAGTTTCTGCCACCTGCTTCCTCCACCATCAATTAGAGCCTACAGTAGGGGTCTGGTGTGTGATGTGAGTGTGTTCACCCAGTAGGGTAGCAGGCATGTCTGTACCTTCTGAGGGCCATAAGGGACAGCCAGGTCTGTCTGGATCATAAAGGGACAGCCAGGTCTGTCTGGATCTAATCATAGCCGTCAGTCTCTCAGTGTGCTCAGCTATTCTATGGCACTGATACATACAGACATGCATATCAGAGAGGTAGCAGGTGACTTAGTGTTCCTTCCTTCTATGCTACAGCCCCACTGAAGGAGGAGGAGGAGCTTGTTTTCAAATGAATTGTAAATGTTTTCATATGAATTGTAAACGTGATTATCTGTGCTTGATGTCATCTTGACATCTGAAGAAGAGGTGGGTGGATGTGCTTTCTGCCCAAAAACATAATAAGGGGAGGGCATCTTAAGAGCTCGAAATAGAAAAGAAACGGAGACCTGGCTTTTAGACATCACATTATCACAGGAATCATTTATCAAAAGGCACTACGGCTATATTATAATCCCTGATATCATCACGGCAAAATCATTTCAGATCCCAGGTTCCCAACCCCCATTAAAACTATGCTAGGAAACAGCAAAGAGAGGAAAGAGAGCCCAATAGGACTTTGCTTTAGCTTTCTCCTTGTTATGGGAGAGTATGACCTACATTCTAGATAAAAAAATATATTGCTACTAGCTCTCTGTGGTGTGTTCATTCAAGCATTTTAGTTAACTGCTACCAAGACCAGGGACTATTATAGTCAGTGGATGTGGTGGAATGGCTGATACAGTTGGAGTTAAAGCCTTTTAATTATATAACTAATAAAGAGTGAAAGTCATAACTTACTACTTCCTGCACCAGAGGCCTAATGTCGGACATGGCCTCTTTCCCCTTCCATCATGTAATTGACTACTATGGATCAGTGTCTCCAGCTGATGCCCCTTTGTCTGTCTATGACTGCCTCCCTGGTCCCCTCCCCTACAGATAGCCCCCTAGGCTCCAGCCATAGCCCCCTCCCTCTCTAAGAGCTCAGATTGCACAGCATGGATGAGCCTGTCAATATGGGCAGTCTTTAAACTAAATTAGCATAATTTATAGCACAACTTAAGCGACCTGTTGTGAGCACTTGAATGGTGAATGGGGAGCTGTCATTTAGTAAGGAGCCTGGGAAAGAGACAGAAAGAAATACACAGGGTTCAGTTCCATGGACTAGATCAGTGAAAGTCTGCCAGCTAAAAGCAATAATATTGTTAAAGGCCCAAACGGCCTAAAGATATCTTTTTTTTTTTTTATCATTTAGATTGATTGGCAGAAACTTTGATCAAAATAAGGAAATCATATTTTCAATAACAACTTTCTGTTGGATACAAGATCGTAGTAATTTAAATCATGCCTCAACATTGTCTATAGTTAGCATAAATGTGGGCAGGAATTGTAAAACGCCAGGCCTATATACTGTATATCTGATGCTGTTGATAAGACAGTTTTTTTCTCGCTCTACTGTTGCTGCTGATTTGTCAGTCTCAATCCATTCCCATGACTCTTCCCTCTCAGTGGTTCTGCCACAATATCCCTCCACGTCACGTCGCAGTTTAAACGCCATCCTCAATTTCACAGCAATCACTTCATCTCTCGCAACAAGGGGAACATTTTCCAACCCGGTTGCCAAATTTGCAGTGAAGCTGCAGAGGGCAGCTTTGACAAATGCAATCATGCTGCGATCGCTCCATGTAGGCTCGATTTCCGTCTGTGAATGCCCCCAAACAGCAGGCTCCCCAGGGAACTGCGGTGCGGTGGAGGGTTTATCGCTGTGCCCAGTCAGCACTGCTCGAAAAGACGACCGGGCAAAATAATAATGATTCACCCAAATGACTTCGACTTCTGCCAGCACCATTCCTCCGAAACACTATCTGCAAACCAAACATCATACGGTAGACCATTATTTCATGAAAGTGTCATCTCATATGAGTTGAAAGGTTCAATGGATTTTGGTTGGTTTATGCGTGGGCGTCCGTGCGTGTGTGTGTGTGCGCGAGCATACGCTCATGCGGTAATAATTTGGCCCCTGTGAAAAGTGCACAGGGTTGGGGGTATTCGATTCTGCCCCTTTCATAAACCATCAAGCCATTCAGGTTATTCAGTAACAGTCATGCACGCTCTAGGTTATAACTACACAAACTCTCATTAGGCATGGTGGTATATAGTGCATTCCGTGCAACCAGACACACACAGTATGAGTATGTGATATCCTGCAGAGGCTTAGCCTGGCGAATAAAACAATGGTGGTCTGGTCTGGTTGGTTCTGCTGCTTACAGTGATAATAGGTCACTGTTGCTGCCATTAGACCAGAGTCTGAGCTCCAGTCAATAGGTTGAATGGCCACATACACTGAGGGATTCAATATGGAAGCCATAGGAGGGCCAGGCCTGTACAAATACTGTAGCTCAAGGTGTAGGCGAGTAAAATAGTTTCAGGGAAGATTGAGGAAAGATTGAAACTGCAGCGGAACACAGACAGCAAAGGATTTATAGGTAAAAACAACAAGATGTAGCCTAATAGCTGGGAGTTAAATCCGTTATAACACACAGTGTGGCAATTAGAAATAACACCATGATTGGTTAGTGTTTTCTATTCGCACTCTTAATAACCATACTTAAAACACTATTAGATCCTGGTCCGGGAAAAGGCCAACCATCAGAAAATTACATTAAGCCATAGAACCTTATATGTAGTTAGCCATGCTACGAAAATTATCACACCCAGAAATTTTGCTAGACTATTTTCTACTTCAAAAGGTTCGAAATAAGTAGTTCTCTCTTCCCAGAAGTGATAAGCACAACATTCCTGCAACAGAAACTACCTACAATACATTTCACTGGGTGTGTATAAATGTGTTATCGGCTGTACTATCTTTGGCGTTAAGAACATGACATGATGAAAGACAGGGGCCTGGCAGACATTAAAACGAAGATATGTTTTCTGCTTCCAAGCTGTTCCTCCAGCTATACTACCATCCACCATCTCAACTAACTCAAAGCTTAAATGTAGTATTAACGTTGAGGAGAAATGCTCAAACACCTTCAACACATTTTTTTACCTTTATTTTACTAGGCAAGTCAGTTAAGAACAAATTGTTATTTTCAATGACGGCCTAGGAACAGTGGGTTAACTGCCTTGTTCAGGTCGATCCTTTCGGTTACGGGCCCAACACTCTAACCACTGGGCTACCTGCCTGCCGCCCCATGCTGAACAAAGTGTGAAAATGCTATCATCGGATGTAATGTTTGGCCAGTCATTGACATCATTCTGTCAGAGATAGGGTTGCAAAGGGTCGGAAACTTTCTGGTAAATTTCCAGAACTTTTCCATGGGAAGTTAAGCCCTGGAATTTTGGTAATTTTGCTTAAATTCATCAAAAGAAGTTAGCTTATAACAGTGAACCTTTTTTGGGGATACACATAAGGCAATTCTAAGTCTTGTGCCATATTTTGGTTAAACTATTCCCAATTCAATGGAATTGCAACCCTTTGCATGCAAAGTGCATTCTTCCATCACATGTACAGCTGATTCTCAAGATCTTGCACACTAATGAGATGCTATTGAGCCCACAATACTACACTGTCTGAGCCAAGGACTACATGCTTTCGGGTAAGTTTTGATTACAATACTGGGTGGGGTGAATATATGTTATATGACATACATAATTTTTTAGTTAACTAGTAAATAGTAGCCTACAGCAAAGTGTGTTTAAATCATTTCTAACTTGTTAACAATTTCTGCTAGTTAGTTTTTGCTACCATGTGGATTTTAGCTTGCTAACTGAGGAGTGTTGAAACATGTATGGAAACAGGTGCATTATATTAAAACATTTATCTTATCTTACAAAGGAGTTGTTTAATCTAACTGCTTAACTATTTATCTGTACATGGAATTGTATTTGTTTTTTTTTCTGTTTTTTTTTTCTAATCTTTACAGGAAAATGCCACGGGCACGATCTGATGTGTGTAGACATTTCACTGCAGCTAATGTAGCTGTGTAATTTTGCAAATACTGTGCCAAATAATATATGTGAAGAATTCAACAAAGATGCATAATCATCTGGCCAAGTGCATAAAGTTCTGTCAGCGCTCACAACAAGCAACCTCTGACAAAAGTCCCTCTACTTCTATTCGAAGTGAAAATGATGAATCAGACACCTTAGACAGCTCATGGTCCTCCTGGAATCATACGTTTTTTTGACTCAATGGAGGAACGTAGTCAGAGAAATGCTGATGAATGTCTTGCTCGAGCTGTGTATTCAACTGGTTCACCTCTGATGCTCACAGGCAATGTGTATTGGAAGAGATTTCTGAATGTTCTTTGCCCAGCATACACCCCTCCAACCAGACATGCTTTATCTATCATTTGCTGGATGCAGAGTTCAACAGAGTTCAAGTGAAGGTCAAGCAAATCATAGCAAAAGCAGACTGTATTGCAATCATCTCTGATGGGTGGTCGAATGTTCGTGGGCAAGGAATAACTAACTACATCTAAAGTGGAGGAGTCCTAGCCTCACATCCCACCCATTGGCTGTGCTGCTCATGCATCGAATATGCTCCACAAGGACATCATGGCACTGAAAACAATGGATACACTTTACAAGAGAGCCAAGGAAATGGTTAGGTATGTGAAGGGTATTCAAGTTATAGCTGCAATCTACCTTACCAAGCTAAGTGAGAAGAATAAGAGCTTCACATTGAAGCTGCCCAGCAACACCCATTTGGGTGGTGTTGTCATCATGTTTGACAGTCGCCTGGAGCGGAAGGAGTCTCTCCAAGAAAATGGCCATATCACAGTCTGCCAATATGGACAGCCCCATCAAGAGGATCCTCCTGGATGATATATTTTGGGAGAGACAGTGGTAAGCAGCCTGGAACTCTTGTAACCTATAGCAGTAGCCATTGAACGGATTGAGGGAGACAATGCCATCCTGCCTGATGTTCAGACTCTGCTTGCAGATGTAAGAGAAGAAATCCGTACTGCCCTGCTCACTTCACTGTTGCTCCAAACAGAGGAAACTGCAGTTCTGAAATACATCAAAAAGCGTGTAGACTTTTGCCTGAAGCCCATACACGCCGCAGCGTACATGTTGGGCCCGAAGTATGCTGGCAAGAGCATCCTGTCTGGTGCAGAGATCAACAATGCCTATGGTGTCATCACAGAGAGAGATAGAGAGATACTTTATTGATCCCCGAGGGGGAAATTTCTTTGTCAAGCAGCTACAACAACAAAACACAAGGCAGGTGCAAAATGCCACAACGAAAGTACACAAAAGACAGATACACGGTACATGATACATAGAGCGGCAGTATGAAAAAGTATAGAAATACAAGATATCTGGAGTGCAAAAAAAGCTATAAAAAGACATTGCATAGTATGGGTGGTTGGCTGAATATGTACACTATACATTGGTGGATGTTGGATGGTTAACCATACTATACAGGTCGATGGCAGAGAAATACTTCAGTAGCTAAAAATGCATATGATATGAGCGAGGGTAATAATAGTTTACTTAATAGACAGACTGGCTAAATGAACAGGTAAGTGAATATTTTGCATGGTTAAATTAGCTGTACAGGTAAATATACAGTTATATTTACAGATAAGTGAATACTTGCATGGTTACACAAACTGTACAGGTAAATGACAGGAAGAGATACTTAAATAGCTAAATGTGTGTATGATATAATTTGGGGTAATAATAGTAATTCCCTTAAAATACAGTCCTTAGTGCGCAGGATTTAATTACAGACAACTGCACGTATTGTACATTCGATATACTAAAAGCAATGAGAAAAGGTGCAACTGACAGGATACTAATATGCATTCCTGAGTGCATATTAGTCTCTCCGCCACCTCCTCTAGAGTGTCAAGGCTCATCCGCAGGACAGAGCTAGCCTTCCTGATCAGCTTATTTACCCGAGAAGCATCACCGGCTTTAATGTTTGCTCCCCAGCACACCACTGCAAAAAAGATGGCACTGGCCACCACAGACTGGTAGAACTTAAGCAGTAGTTTACTGCACACGTTGAAGGACCTGAGCCTCCTCAGAAAGTAGAGTCGGCTCTGGCCCTTTTTGTACAGGACCCCGTTGTTACCAGCCCATTCCAGCCTGTTGTCCATATGGACTCCCAGGAACTTGTATAACCCAACCATTTCCACATCCATCCCCTGTATAGGGACTGCAGTCAGTTGTGCCTTGGTTCTCCTGAAGTCCACCACCATCTCCTTTGTTTTGCTGATGTTGAGCTGAAGGTGGTTCTGCTCACACCACAACACAAAGTCACTGATTTTGCTCCTGTACTCCTCCTCCTGCCCACCCCTGATGCACCCTACAATTGCTGAGTCATCCGAGAACTTCTGTAGGTGGCATGTTTCAGAGTTATATCTGAAGTCTGAGGTGTAGAGGGTGAACAGGAAGGGGGACAGGACCGTTCCCTGGGGGGCCCCTGTGTTGCTAACTGCCCATTCTGACACACAGCTCTGTAGTCGCACAAATTGTGGCCTACCGGTCAGGTATTCCGTGACCCAGGAGACTAAGGGTGCTTCCACTTTCATCCTCATCTTCTCACCCAATAGCAGGGGCTGAATGGTATTGAAGGCACTGGAGAAGTCAAAAAACATAACCCTCACAGTGCAACCTGCATTGTCCAGGTGAGAGTAGGCCCTCTGCAGAAGGTAGATGATTGCATCATCCACCCCGATGTTGCGCTGGTATGCAAACTGCAGGGGGTCCAGGGATGTACACACCAGGGGTCTGAGGTGAGCGAGGACTAACCTTTCCAGGGTCTTCATGATGTGGGATGTTAGCGCTACAGGTCTGAAGTAATTCAGGACAGTGCGGTGTGCCTTCTTGGGCACTGGGAAGAGGCAGGATGTTTTCCACAGCACAGGGACCCTTTCTAGGCTCAGGCTAAGGTTGAAGCGACGTTGGAGTATGCCACACAGTTGGTCAGCACAGACCCTAAGCACCCTTGGGCTGATGCCATCAGGGCCCGCCGCTTTCCACTGATGTATTCTCTCCAGCTCTCTCTTCACTTGGTTGGTGGTGAAAGCCAGTCCCGGTGGGGAGGTGGGGGGAAGGGGGGTGTTGAGGATCAGTCCAGGGGGAGCAGCGGTGGAGGAGGGGTCACTGATTGTCTCAGCAGAGGTGTTGTGAGCAAAGTGGGGGTGGGACAGCCGTGAGGGTGTGTGGTCTGGGGAGCTGGAAGGGAGGTGGACAGGGCCAGTATCAAACCTGTAAAAAAAATTGGTTCAGCTCATTGGCTCTGTCCTGGGTCCCCTCCGTCTGCCCACTGTTTGACTTTTTGAAGCCAGTGATATTTCTCATACCCTTCCACACCTCTCTCACCTGGCTCTGCCTCAGCTTGTCCTCCATCTTCTCCTTATACCCTCTCTTCCCCTCAGCAATCCACAACTTCAGCTCCCTCTGGACGCATTTCAATTTGTCCTTGTCCTTGTCCCTCTCCTTGAAGGCACTCTTCTTCTCATTCAGCAGGGCCTTAAGGTCACTGGTGACCCAGGGTTTATTGTTTGGGAAACAGCGTACCTTCCTGGTGGGTACAGTGTTGTCTACACAAAAATGTATATAGTCTGTTATGCAGTCATATCTCATAAGCTACCTGGTGGAAGGGACTTTGTGGATCTGAGGCTCTTTCCCCTGTTGCCTCAATCATCCTCCAAATCCCACCAACATCAGCTGCCTCAGAGCGCAACTGGTCCTTGTTTGGGAACACACACACCAAAGCACGCAGGCTGACCAATATAAGGGTTGAAGAACTGGTGGCCATCCGGGCAAATTTTTAGTTTTTTTGAGCCTGACAACGAGTCATCCTCAACAAGGTTGGAAAGTGACAGTGAAGATGAGGCCTCAGTCTGATGTTCAAGAGGTGGACATTTTACAGATGTATGTTGAAAAAGTTTTTGGGAGATACAATGGATCATTGGGGATCATTCAATATTCCCTTTCTTTTGTTGTTCAATGAAATCATCCCATGTGTCAACTAATTTAATGAAATGTTCAATTCGTAACTAAATAGTTTTTGTCTACTTACGATAAGGTAAAATGCTTATGTTTCTGTCTCCATATGATATGGTAAATACTGTAAATCCAATGCAAAAAACATCTACATTTAAATGGTATTAATATTCATTTGCATATATTCCCATTAATTACCACGGAAAGTTTCCACCTCTGCAACCCTAGTCAGAGACATTCTTCCACCTCCCTCCTTTTTATTTTTTATTTAACCAGGCAAGTCTGTTAAGAACAAATTCTTATTTACAATGACGGCCTACCAAAAGGCAAAAGGCCTCCTGCAGGGACGGGGGCTGGGATTAAAAATATAAATAAATTAAATAAAAATCACGACAAGAGAGAGAACACTACATAAAGAGAGACCTAAGACAACAACATAGCATGGCAGCAACACATGACAACACAGCATGGTAGCAATACGACAACAACAACATGGTAGCAACGCAACATGGTAGCAGCATAAAACAGGGTACAAATATTATTGGGCACAGACAACAGCACAAAGGGCAGGAAGGTAGAGAGGACATCACGCAAAGCAGCCACAACTGTCAGTAAGAGTGTCAATGATTGAGTCTTTAAATGAAGAGGTTGAGATAAAACTGTCCAGTTTGAGTGTTTGTTGCAGCTCGTTCCAGTCACTAGCTGCAGCTACCTGAAAAGATGAGCGACACAGGGATGTTTGTGCTTTGGGGACCTTTAACAGAATGTGACTGGCAGAACGGGTGTCGTATGTGGAGGATGAGGGCTGCAGTAGATAACTCAGATAGGGGGGAGTGAGGTCTAAGAGAATTTTATAAATAAGCATCAACCAGTGGGTCTTGCGACGGGTATACAGAGATGACCAGTTTACAGAGGAGTATAGAGTGCAGTCCTATAAGGAGCATTGGTGGCAAATCTGATGGCCGAATGGTAAAGAACATCTAGCCGCTCGAGAACAACCTGAAATGCCGATCTATAAATTATGTCTCCGTAATCTAGCATGGGAGGGATGGTCATCTGAATCAGGGTTAGTTTGGCAGCTGGGGTGAAAGAGAAGCCATTACGACAGAGGAAACCAAATCTAGATTTAACTTTAGCCTGCAGATTTGATAGGTGCTGAGAGAAGGACAGTGTAGCATCTAGCCATACTCCCAAGTACTTGTATGAGGTAACTACCTCAAGCTCTAAACCCTCAGAGGTAGTAATCACTTCGGTGGCATTCTTCTTGCCAAAACACATGACCTTTCTTTTGGAGGTGTTCAGAACAAGGTTAAGGGCAGAGAAAGCTTGTTGGACACTAAGAAAGCTTTGTTCTAGAGTGTTTAACGCAAAATCCAGGGAGGGGCCAGCTGAGCCCCTCCCTTTATTGTAGAATAAAAAGTGAAGACATCAAAACTATGACATAACACATATGGAATAATGTAGTAACCAAACAAGTGTTAAACAAATCAAAATATATTTTATATTTGAGATTCTTCAAATAGCCACCCTTTAGCTTGATGACAGCTTTGCACACTCTTGGCATTCTCTCAACCAGCTTCACCTGGAATGCTTTTCCATCAGTCTTTTCCATCAGTTCCCACATATGCTGAGCACTTGTTGGCTGCTTTTCCTTCACCGGTCCGACTCATCCCAAACCATCTACATTTGGTTGAGCTTGGAAACAAAAATCTCAAATTTGGACTCCAGACCAAAGGACACATTTCCACCGGTCTAATGTCCATTGGTCGTATTTCTTGGCCCAAGCAAGTCTCCTTTTCTTATTGGAGTCCTTTAGTAGTGGTTTTCTATGTGTTGTATCATAGTTTATGTATTCACTTTTATTCTACAATGTAAAAAATTGTGCAAATAAAGAAAAACCCTTGAATGACTAGGTAAGATGATCATTTAGTTCTAATTGGTTGATACGGCATGTAATCCTTTAGTGGCTATGCATAGGGACAGTGGAGGCCGACACAGCATCACCACTTCACCCACAACTGTACAGGAACTATGTGTAACTTTACTAACCAATGTAACACAGCTACTTCTGTCTCGTTGCTGTACTGCTAACGTCCATTTAAACAGTTTCCATCCATCGGATGTCTCACTGGTTTCCTGCTATGAAAAGGCCATCTGTGAAGTCCTGACAGGGGAGTGGTCAGTGGTGACCTGACTCCAGACGTCCAGTTTAAGTGGACAGGGCAGGAGGCGGTCACTCCCACCTCATCAATGAGGCCCTAAAACTAAAACTGGGCAGAGTGATGAACAATGAGGTAGAGTCGGCAGATGTACCATCTCTCACACACACTATGGATTCTGCCAGGTCCTAACTGGCCTCCATCAATCTCCAGCAGCGGTCACATCTGTCATCTATCTGTGTTAACGGTTTACAGCCTCTCAGAGCAGCAACAACAATACAGCAACAATTCCAACAGGCTCTTTGATGAAGTGCCTAACAATAAGGACCATAAACTGAACAGCGCAGTAGGCCTACTCCTGTCAATGCTGCTCTCTGGCACAGCACACTCAGATACTATTTTAGGCTCTCTGACAGCGGGTGGAAATTGGAAATGTGACGTTTGTTTTTTCCTCTTAATTTTTTAAAAAGAAATCACTATTATTTCTTGACCTGAAATACCAAATGCTGAAATGTATAAATAGCACAGTGAAGAAGACCAATTAGTGCATGCCAAGTGACTGGTAATGTCTGGAGGGCTACAGAGGGCATTTGTTGCAAGGTCTCATGTATGAAATTATCTTCTCTGAGCATTTGTCTGTTAAATAGACCACTACTTTACTGTACGCCTTCTGAAGTAGGCTGAAGACCAGCCCTTGGCAGTGAATATCTGTGTGAGAACTGAAACCTGTTAACTGAGTCCGTCAAAGTGATTAATAAGACAGTGCTGAAGCTGCCTGTGAAGCAAATCTAATCATGTGTGGAATTTCCATTAAAAGATTCATATTTTGTTCTATTTCAGAAATGTCAAGGTAAAACCCAACTCCAAAAATAGTTGACTGAGCTATGGAGCTAATTTGATTAATATCCATTGGCTATCGGCATTCTTGAAACAACTTTAAGCTATCATTAAAGATTAAAGTAAAAAAAACATGAGAGCTGAACATGTGTATCTTATAAAGGTCTTACCATCTGACCTGGGCTGTACCAAAGGGGAAGTTGTATGGATTATTGCCAAGGTGGCTCCCCAATTGATTTAGACAGTGTCAGCAATTACAAATGTAATGGCACAAAACAGACAACCATATTTTGTACCACCCCTTCATAAGGAACAGATAGACAGAGGCCATCTGTTGTAGGGAAAAACAACATGTTGAGACCGCATACGGCTTGGCTCTAAGGGAAGAAGGCCCTATGCTATGTGCATTAGCACGCTAACGGCTAATATCGAGGACAAACTAGCACACAATGGAAAAGGGCCAAGATATGTTTAAAAAAAGGCTAAGTGTGTAGTAACCCTTTATTCAAATGTGCAGGCACCTAGCACTGTTGTTTGGTTAGCAGGGTTTCTGTAGCGCAAATAATCCAGATATCATTCTGGCAGGTAGGCATAGTCTACTTTGTAGCTAGTGAACATTTAATTGAGAAGGTTTTTGGGAAAGCCTTTGTCTTACCTTGCATCAAAGCAGCCAAGGCAAAATCCAACCATAGAAATGTTGCGGGAAATATATTGCGCTCTTCTGTTCTATTGATTTTCAAATCAAATATTCCTTAATTGTTTAGCAGACAAAGGCATTATCCTAGACATATTAGCCCAATGAATGAAAAGTGGGTATTCGGCGAATACCCTCCCCAACACCAGTGAGTACAGGTCCTCCAAAGAGGCTGTAGGACACATATCTCTCCACTTCCAGAGGTAAGGGAGTCTCTCGTTCCATTGTTCCACAACAGTCCACAGGGGACCGTTAAGAGGCTGAGTAGTGGCTGAGTCAGCATCCTCCTGCTCCAAAAACGCCTCGACACAGATTCTCTTTCTGGTCACTGATTTTCCTGCAGTACTGCTAAGGGAATATGGTAAAAGGAGGGGGGATTCCTTCGAGATATTCCTTATAAATTTCTCTGGACCTCCAGTTCATTTAACAGCCAAAACACTGCTCATGACGGAGATGGGTGAGGAAGGGGAACGGAAGGCATCGGACAGTTTAAATCCAAACGGCTCAAATTGGATTCTCTGAAGCCAAATATTTACTTTGGCGATTAAAAATCAAATTAAATGCATTGGTCACATACACGTGGATAGCAGATGTTATTGTGGGTGTAGCGAAATGCTTTTAGCTCCAACAGTACAGTAATATCTAACAGTTTCTCAACATATACATAATATATACATAAATGTCTTTGTGGCATTGGACTAAGATAGTGGCATAGTAAGCTTTACAGTATGCAGTATAGACATAAGAGATTGGTGATGCAGTATGTAAACACGTGACTAAGCTACCGAAGAGTAGTATAGCGTACAGTTTATACCTATGAGATGAGTAGTGCAAGATACAGAAACGTTATTAAAGTGACTAGTGTTTCATTTCCTTAAAGTGGCCTCTAAATCAGTGTATATTTCTAATCAGTGTCTGGTGTGTTAGTGATGGCTGTTCAGCAGTCTGATGGCCTTGAGATAGAAGCTGTTTTTCAGTCACTCGGTCCCAGCTTTGATGCACCTGTACTGACCTCACCTTCTGGATGATAGCGGGGTGAACAGGCAGTGGCTCGGGTGGTTGATGTCTTTGATGATCTTTTTGGCCTTCTTGTGGCAACGGGTGCTGTAGGTGTCCTGGAGGGCGGGTAGTTTGCCCCCAGTAATGTGTTTGGCAGGACTGCACCACCCTCTGGAGAGCTTTGCGGCATATAAACTGCTTATGTTAATTTGAGCCATTTAGCCTGGACCTTAGCTCAGTCTACTTAGCGATGTCAATATATGGTGTGAGTGAAGCATGTCCACTGTCAGACCACATCTATACATTGTAACCTATGGATATGCCACTCCCTTATTTTCTGCTAAGGCCTACACCGATCATTTAAAAAGACCCACTCCAGCTATTTGTATTATCCATTCCATTATTCCATGTATAAATACAGTAAAATGCACACACTTAAGGGTAAAAAAAATATATATGTTTTGAGAAGAAGAGCGTGTATTTTTTTGTTAAGTAAATCCGGTGATACATGAGGTGCTAGGGAGGTTAAAGTGAGTCTTTAAACCACACAGGGAGGATACCCAGCTATCCTATGGACAGACAACAGCACAAGGTTTGTGTGTGTGTGTGTGTGTGTGTGTGTGTGTGTGGAGGTTAGGGTGCTTTGGGTTAAGGCGGTTTGACACATTTATGAAGAAAAGTGACGTAATTAAAGAGAAGAAACACGGGACAGTGAGAGAAGGAGCGTGGCAGTGGCCTGAGGGGAGGTGGGGGTTAGTCCACGAGCCCTGTCCATCCCCCTACTACTGCACAGCACAGTGATACAACCATCAGTCTGTCAACTCTAATGCCATTATGATAGGGAGATTTATATATTTCATATGTAGGGAAACGGCCTGTCAATGTATATTTTATAATCAGGGTTCCCCAACTGGCGGCCTGCGGGTCAAATTTGGCCCGCAAATGGTTTTATTTGCCCGTGGTTTTACTACAAATAAAATGTAAAATCTTTTATTTTTATTTTTATTGTTGGACAAACACCAGGAAATCAGCTCCAAGTAATTTTCATTTAAGAAATCTGTTGAAGTATTTCCACGCATAATAGTGAGAAACGTGATCGTATCCAAATGTAATGAAGGTTTGAAATTATTATGTTTTAGTCAAATATTATATCATTTTTGTGCTTCTTGAGGTCAATTTGCGGTCTTCAAATTATTTGTAATTATGTTTCGGCCTCCCACGGCTGAATCTAGTTGATGATCCTGGTTTTATATGAAGGTACACAGTACCTGTGAAGGTACTAAGGTATACAGTACTGTTTTATATGCTGTGAAGGTACTAAGGTACAGTACTGTACAAAGCGCTGCATCCTGAGCATGCAATGCAAGAGTGTTGGGTTTGCAGAAAATGCTGAATGTTGGGTTTTCAGCAAATGCTGGAGAGGAGAGAAATAGAAAATACCCCCAAAGAATGTACAGCGATTTATTTAGCATATATTTTCATGTTTAAAATAAACCTGTTAATGTCTACACCTGTTGTATTAGGCGCATGTGACAAATAAAGTTTGATTTGAGAAATGAGAACAGGAGGAAGAAAACGTAGAGAGAGAAGATCATCTTATCCTCCCCCATGCCTGCTAGCTAGTATACCTAAATCATCTTATCTGTCCCCATGCCTGCTAGCTAGTATACCTAAGATCATCTTATCCGTCCCCATGCCTGCTAGCTAGTATACCTAAGATCATCTTATCCGCCCCCATGCCTGCTAGCTAGTATACCTAAGATCATCTTATCCGCCCCCATGCCTGCTAGCTAGTATACCTAAGATCATCTTATCCGCCCCCATGTCTGCTAGCTAGTATACCTAAGATCATCTTATCCGCCCCCATGTCTGCTAGCTAGTATACCTAAGATCATCTTAACCGCCCCCATGCCTGCTAGCTAGTATACCTAAGAACTTCCCGCTCAGTGGCTCGTCAACTCCCAACATGTGTTCACCATTCTGAGCAGTGAGCAATAACTGAGGCATCGGCCCAGCAGACTGGCAGAATAGAACAGACTGGCTCTTGATGGCAATATGATGCCGTAGTATAGAACCATATCAAAACAACCACTACAGCAGCCTCCACAAAGGCCACAGAAAAAGAACCAAAGCTGGACGAGATGAGGGGGAGGAGTAGCAGTTATAACATACAGCATCTCCCTACCAATGTTCATTAACCATTCACCCAGATCCAAGCAGCAGTGACAGGTTTTTGAGCAGGTATTGAGCGGTCTGTGTATGGTAAATGAGGCCTGGTGTAGAGCGAGGTAGTGTGTGACTGACAGACAGACTGATGGGGGAGGTGAGACGTGCTGAGAGGGGTTGAGTGAGTGACTGGAGTGACAGAGGGCCATCTCACAATCTGGTTAACACTCGTAAAACACACACTCGCGCACAACTTCTCCTTGCTCTTTACTGCTTTAGCAAAAAAATCTAAATTTCAGTCTCACTCTCTTTCGATGTGTTTTTGTCTCCATTTCCCTATTTGGTTGAACTCAATCTCTGAATTCAGGAACAGAGCGTGCTCTCACAAACATGCCGTGAACACAACTCACAGGGGAAGAGTGTGTGTGTGTGTGTGTGTGTGTGTGTGTGTGTGTGTGTGTGTTTGCGTGGGAGTCATTATCCTTCACACACTATTTTCTCTCTCTCCTTCTCAACCCAATCACCCCCTCTCCTCTCACTAATGGGATACCTGCTAAGCACATTTCACCCTCCTCTCTCCCTCCTTCCCATCCCATAATAATCCCCTATGGAAGGCCACAGAGACACAGCCATGCCAAACCCTGCTAGCATCCACTGTTAGCATTACGCTAAAGGCTATTGAGAGCTAATCCTAAAACTCAGATTTTCATTTGATAATGAGATTAAATGGCCTAAAGCCGTAGCCTCTGCGGTTTCTAAGCTGCAGAGAAGTCTTGGAACAGGTCTTGAAGGCTGGCCAGGTCACCTCATGACCAAACAATAGATTTATTGGAGAATTTCACTCCCATTTCAGAATTCTAGGCCTAACCAAGACCTAAGTAAACATTTCTGCCAATACAAATGTAATGGGTGTAATGGTTCTGTGTATTTCCTGACGGAAGGAGAGGAGACACGCTCAGTGTGAGACCAATGGGATGAGCAGAAATGTTCAGAACATTACAAAGGCTCATAGGGAAAGCTGGGTATAAGGAAGGTAGAAATCAGAGTGAAACAGTGATGTAATACCTCAACTTGTCCAATGACAAAGAGTTTGGTTTTTGGTTGGGGAGTCGGGAATGCCCTACTGAACATGATCCAGAAGAGTAACCACCAAGTTACATGTCGTCACCTTCCCCCGACCTGACAGGACAACCTTACCTGGATCAGCACCACCCTAACCCAGCAGGGGACAGACAATTTGAGAGGCTGGAACTGTTCCACTGTTTACTTGGAAGAGCCATCTGTCTCTCCGTCTCTAAGTCTACACTCACCCATAGAAACGACAGGCGCATCAGATCAGAAACGACAGAATAAGGAAACAGGCAGAGGGAAGGAAAGGAGCAGAGAAGGGGAGAAAGAAGACGTCTTCAGTTACCTAGCACTTCCGTTTTCAATTACAATATCCCCATCCTCTGTGGTTAAATATATCATAGGTAGATATCTATAGCCCTTCTGGAGCATCCATCACTGATGCTCAACTCACTGTCTCAGTCAGAAACCACAGCCCTGTCCAGGTCAGCTCAAAACCAGACATAGGCAATGTTAGGTAAAAGACATCCCTAACAGGCAGATTAAGGAATTTGGAAGATTATTCCTGTTGAGTATATTATCTGGGTTTTACATATTATGTAATTATTACTATTTGCCTATATCAGATCCATCAAATTGACTTGTATTTCCTTGCCAAATAATAATCCCTAACGTGCAGATAAAGAGAGAGGGGGAGAGAACAGAGATATGATGAAAGGGAATAAAAGAGAGAGAAAAAAAATAAACAGCCAGAGGTGAACATAGAAAGAAAGCGGAAAAAGCAAAAGAGTGGAGGAGAGCAAGAGAACGAGTGAGAACTAGAGAAACGGAAAGAGCGCAAGACAGAGCAAAAGGAGTGAAAGAGCAAGAGCAAGAGAGAGAGAGAGAGAGAGAGAACACATGAAAGGATGCAGGGGGATTCAAGCCGAGCCCATTCAGACTGATTGATGTCTGCAGGGTATTAAAATTCCAGTGCTGTGCTGCAGTCGGCCTGGCCTCCAACAACACAACGCTACCAGGAACCATGCCAAGGGTGACGTGGAAAAGACCCGACCGGGCCCGACCTCTAGCTGCAGATAGATCTCCATCTCCCATAGCAACAGCACAAGCAACAGGGAAGTCAAACCACAGTCTGCATCACGATCATGGGTTACGTCATACTAAAACGTGGGTAATGTCAGTCTCACTATTTGATACGACTAAGCATCTTCTGGTATGTGGGGGTAGAATAAATTACACTGTGTATAATGGGCATTGGGTACAATCATGTCCAAACAGACTGGTAGGGAGGCAAGGACTTGTTTTGTCCAGAGCCTGAATAGAACCAGAATCCAATCTAATGTTGCAGATAGAACGAGAGACTACTAGCACCCATCCGCTGTAATAGCCTAGAAGACCAGCATCCTCTCTGATACACAGTTAGTGTTGTGAATGTACTGTGCCTTGCTAAAAAAAAAACGTGGATTTCTTCAAAATGTATTGTGTTACAAAGTGGATTAAAATAGATTAATCCACTTTGGATCTATCTACACGATATAAAACAATTAACACTTTTATAACAAAAATATAGTCGATGCATAAGTATTCAGCTGCCTTAAATTTGCAGCAATCGGGCCTGGGTAGGGCTCAGGCTTAAAATTCATGCCTGTGCAGGGCTCTAGGTGTTCCTCTTGTCCAGGTGGGGAAGGGACGTGTGGCGTGCAATAGAGATTGCATCATCTGTGCATCTGTTGGGATGGTATCCGAATTGGAGTTGGTCCAGGGTGTCTGGGATGATGGTTTTGATGTGAGCCATGACCAGACTTTCAAAGCATTTCATGGCTACAGATATGAGTGCTACGGGTGACCTTGGCGTTCCTGGGCATAGGGATTATGGTGGTCTGCTTGAAACATGTAGGTATTACAGACTGGATCAGGGACAGGTTGAAAATGTCAATGAAGACACTTGCCAGCTGGTCAGCGCATGCTCCAAGTACGCGTCCTGGTAATCAGTCTGGCCCCGCGGCCTTGTGATTGTTAACCTGTTCAAAGATCTTGTTTTTTCACACACACACACACACACACACAATTTAGGTCATTCTTATGGAGTCACTACAATGTTGTTGATTCATCCTCAGTTTTCTCCCATCAGCCATTGAACTCTGTAGTCATTTTTTTTAAATCACCAATGACCTCATGGTAACATCCATGAGCAGTTTCCTTCCAGTCCTGCAGCTCAGTGGCTTGCGAAAGTATTCACCCGCCTTGGCATTTTTCCTATTTTGTTGCCTTACAACCTGGAATTAAAATTGATTTTTTGGGGGTTTGTATCATTTGATTTACACAACATGCCTACCACTTTGAAGATGCAAAACATTTTTAATGTGAAACAAACAAGAAATAAGTGCATAACTATTCATCCCCCCAAAGTCAATACTTTGTAGAGCCACCTTCTCAAGCAATTACAGCTGCAAGTCTCTTGGGGTATGTCTCTATAAGCTTGGCACATGTAGTCACTGGGATTTTTGCCCATTCAAGGCAAAACTGCTCCAGCAACTTCAAGTTGGATGGGTTCTGCTGGTGTACAGCAATCTTTAAGTCATACCACAGATTCTCAATTGGATTAAGGTCTGGGCTTTGAATAGGCCATTCCAAGACATTTCAATGTTTCCCCTTAAACCACTCGAGTGTTGCTTTAGCAGTATGCTTAGGGTCATTGTCCTGCTGGAAGGTGAACCTGCGTCCCAGTCTCAAATCTCTGGAAAACTGAAACAGGTTTCCTTCAAGAATTTCCCTGTATTTAGCGCCATCCATCATTCCTTCAATTCTGACCAGTTTCCCAGTCCCTGCCGATGAAAAACATGGTGTTCTTGGGGTGGTGAGAAGTGTTGGGTTTGCGCCAGAAATAGTGTTTTCCTTGATGGCCAAAAAGCTAAACTTTTGTCATCTGACCAGAGTACCTTCTCCATATGTTTGAGAGTCTCCCACATGCCTTTTGGCAAACACCAAACGTGTTTGCTTTTTTTTTTTTCTGGTCACTCTTCCGTAAAGCCCAGCTCTGTTGAGTGTACGGCTTAAAGTGGTCCTATGGACAGACACTCCAATCTCCGCTGTGGAGCTTTGCAGCTCCTTCAGGATTCTTTGGTCTCTTTGTTGCCTCTCTGATTAATGCCCTCATTGCCTGGTCTGTTTTGGTGGGTGGCCCTCTCTTGGCAGGTTTTTTGTGGTGCCATATTCTTTCCATTTTTTAATAACGGATTTAAACAGTGCTCCGTGGGATGTTCAAAGTTTCAGATATTTTTTTATAACCCAACCCTGATATGTACTTCTCCACAACTTTGTCCCTGACCTGTTTGGAGAACTCCTTGGTCTTCATGGTGCCACTTGCTTAGTGGTGTTGCAGACTCTGGGGCCTTTCAGAACAGGTGTATATATATACACTGAGATCATGTGACAGATCATGTGACACAGGTGGACTTTATTTAACTAATTATGTGATTTCTGAAGGTAATTGGTTGCACCAGATCTTATTTAGGGGCTTCATAGCAAAGGGGGTGAATACATATGCACACACCACTTTTCTGTTATTTAGAATTTTTTGAAACAAGTAATTGTTTTCATTTCACTTCACCAATTTGGACTATTTTGTGTATGTCCATTACATGAAATCCAAATAAAAATCTATTGAAATTACAGGTTGTAATGCAACAAAAAAGGAGAAAACGCCAAGGGGGATGAATACTTTTGCAAGGCACTGTATGTATGGGGAACAGAGTAAGGGTTAGTCATTAAAAAATGTCAATCCCTATTATTTATGGAATTGGATATGCCAAATTTTTACTCTTGAATTAATTTAGGCTTGCCTAAACAAAAAGGGTATTTTTTTCTTCTACTTTGACAGAGTATTTGTCGATTTTAAATCGCACTTTGTAAGAAAATAAAATGAATAAAAAAAGAAGGGGTCTGAATACTGTTGCAAGGCACTGTGTATGTATGCAGACAGACAGAGACAGACGGACAAAAGGGAAGAGGGATAGCTGATCTGTGAGACAACTACCCAGAGTGCCTCTCCCTGTGAGCTGGCAAAATCTCTCTCCTCCCAGCCCAACTCCCTCTTTTACTGATGCAGTGTTCTTACCTCAGCAAACTGCAGCCTGGCTGCCCTCAGTCACAGCTAGCATCTCTTTCTCTAATTCGCTCTTTCCTCCACACAGTTTCTTCACCTCCCTCCCCAAATCTCTTTCCAAAGCACGCTCGCAGATGTGCGCAGATGCACGCATACTAGCCTCTGCGGGGACATAAACAACCGGATGTTCAGTTTTTCAGGAGAAATGGAAGAGAGCCTGTGATGCGACTTCCATTTTGGACATTAACAAGGCCGACACGCCATCTGAACAACTCCTCCACATTTACTGGATTGGTTGAACAGTGCAGAAGAGAACCTCAACAGTTTTATTTATTCTCGCAAAGGCCAGAATGTGGGGGATCTAGTTTCAGGCATTTATTTTACACCTGCTACATTATGTTACACGTACTAACACTGACGGTCTATAAACTAAAAAGTGCGTACACAGAGCCTAACCAGAATCATATATCCATATTGATCTACTACTGCAGCTATAGGCCTTGGAGCCATCCTCTGTCAACAAAAAATATAAATAAAACTCCCTAATCCACTGCACTTACCCGACTGAGTTTAACGATGGATATTGAGCTCCATACAACCGGAAAAAACATGCACGCAGGCACACACACTGCCATACCTCAAAGTCCTCCACAAGGCTGCTGCATCATCGTGTGAATGCCAAGTAACTTCCATTAACACGTCTGTTAAATCAAAAGCTAAACCACACATCCCTTAACCCCGTTTACATTTATACAGGTAATATTACAGTGTTAATTGTAACAGTGTACATTAGCACCAACAAGAGCTTTGTCATTTAGCAGAGGCTTTTATCCAAATACTGACCCTTGAAAGCTCCTTAGTCAACACACAAATATTAAGTACTGTATCAAACAGGAATAAAATCCAGAACTTTGGTGATGCAAGCATTAAGCCTCACCAACACATCTAAATCAACTATGTTCATTACAGTAACATAACTCATCTGTTGAGTGTATTGCTGTACCTTCCTCCACACATATACTTCCTGCCACACGCCCCTGGCCTGGCTTTGAGATAACCGGCCCACCTGAGGATACTGTGTTAGAGGTATTTGCATTAATACAGTAAATCCAAATGAGGATTACAGATAGGGGTGCTTCTGGAATAATGTATGAGTGGTGAATGAAAGCATTGAGGATATGGGAAGCACTGGGTCCATACTTGCGAACTTAAGCAACCTTTTCAATTTAAAACAGGCTCTCCAGCACAAAATGTGTATCAGCCAATTAAAATCGTAGACTTACTTGCATGTGACAGACCGGGTGGGAAATGAACACCAGCCACACGCTGGTAGATTTTGGCATTGGTTGGTATAATGTCCATTCTTACCAGCCACATTGGCAGGTGGTCTCACAGAGCAAAAAAATAAAATAAATGTATCCAAAGGCCACAAAAAACATTTGAGAGAGGGGGTGTGTATCAGCTCTGGGAGAGAGAATCTCAACACTTAAGCGATGAAAGCTGGGTGGGGTACAATGTATTCTCTGATTTATCTTCAGTATAATTTTCTTTGTTTTTGAAAATTGGCTTTCAAAAGATTCAAGTGACTGGTCAAATTAGCCACTGACGCTGGTGGACCAAAAAGTACTTTACCTGCTCTGGTGACAGAACGCTAAATTGTAGCAGGTCCCATCAGAAAACATGGCACACATTATTCCGATGCTAACCTTAACAGGTGGCACTGATTATTATGGCGATTATCGCAATAATCCTTGGGTGTCGTGGCAAGGAAACAACACAAAGCGGATTTAACTTCTTTAGGAAAACAACCCTAATGTTGTAAACAAACATTATATTGTCACCAAGATATCGCACACAATATTTCACATACAGCAGATTTTTTTAAGGACCAAAGAGTTGTCTGCGATACTGGTATCATCCCGGCCCTACGGATTATATCCTGGCACAAGATCTTCATCAGTCTATCAAAGATCTTCGCCTTTATATCCACCAACCAATGCCATTTCTTAAAATAGGTCAACCCTGGCCACTAGAAGGTTATTTTAAATGTACAAATGAAAGGTTTACTTTTTTTCTGTTGGTCTGTAACAAAATGTTGTGTGCCAATATCGCATCATTGATGCATCATTTTTTACATTTATTTTATTTAACTAGGCAAGTCAGTTAAGAACACAAATACTTATTTACAATGACGGCCTACTCCTGCGGGGACGGGGGCTGGGATTAAAAATATAAATAATTACAAATAAAATATAGGACTAAACACGCATCACGACAAGACAAAACAACACTACCTAAAGAGAGACCTAAGACAACAACATAGCGAGGCAGCAACACATGACAACACAGCATGGTAACAACTTAACATGACAACATGGTAGCAGCACAAAACATGGTACAAACATTATTGGGCACAGACAACAGCACAAAGGGCAAGAAGGTAGAGACGACAATACATCACGCAAAGCAGCCACAACTGTCAGTAAGAGTGTCCATGATTGAGTCTTTGAATGAAGAGATTGAGATAAAACTGTCTAGTTTGAGTGTTTGTTGCAGCTCATTCCAGTCGCTAGCTGCAGCGAAGTGATAAACGTACATGCTCTTTACAACATGTACATTTATCGTACATAAAAAAACAAAACTATAAAGAGCCTTATGAATTTGTCAAGTAGCAATCATGTAAGCTATCGTCATCATCATCATCACTTTTAGGTGGCATACACTGGTTTACTCGAGATCAATAGTTCACTTTAACCGTGGGTTCGAGCCCTCCCCCCCGCTCGCATTAAGCTTTTTTGTTGAATTTTTTAAAAAGCTAGTTAAATAAAGGTTATATTAAATATAGGCCTGCATGCAAGTGTAGCTTACATAAGAATACACTAATGACAGTCAAGTGTCTTCGTTAATTCGAGTCCTCCAGACTCACGATAAACTTCTTTAAAAGAAGTGCAACACTGCCATCTGTAGAATGATAACGAGAGTGCAAACTACAGTCCTACACTACACTTTGTAATGCTCATCCTCCTAGAGTCAAATTATTTTATTTAACCTTTATTTAACTAGGCAAGTCAGTTAAGAACAAATTATTATTTACAATGACAGACTATCCCGGCCAAAACCTCCCCTAACCCGGACGACACTGGGCCAATTGTGCACCGACCTATAGGACTCCCGATCACAGCCGGTTGTGATACAGCCCGGGATTGAACCCGGGTCTGTAGTGACGCCTCTATCACTGCGATGCAGTGCCTTAGACAGCTGAGCCAAGTGACAAAGCAGAGGATTCTAAAAATGCATGTACAACTTTGTAGGCCTACATTTAGGTATAAACGTTGATGTAATATAGCCTATGCAATATGATTATTAAGCAATAGCAGTGAAAGGCTGAAGAAAGAAGTAGCGCCTTATTAAATTATAGTCTTACATTTTCAAGTTGTTGGTTGTAGGCGTCCCTCTTCAAAACACCAACAAAATACATATACATCTACATTTGAAAGGGGGTGACCAATTTGAGACTCAAACCCTTACCACAATCTGCGTCAATTACGTGGACTATACACAGAGAGCAATTTGACCAGTCAGTCAAATACACGTGATAGTTGCTTTGATGATCAGAACATCTTGTAGGACTGAGGTATGTTAATGCTTCCATGAACAAGTGTTGGAAGACGTCAATGATTTTATTTGGCTGATGCAGAACTTGTGCCAGGATATACTCAGTGCCACCTGGTGAGGTTAGCATAGGGCTAATGTGTGCCATGTTATCTGATGGGAGCAGCTACAATTTAGCATTCTGTCACGTGCAAGTAAAGCAACTATTTTAATTGGCTGATACTAGGAGGTCTTTCACGGGTCCGGGTGTACCTGATATACCAGAGACCCGATAGTGTCTGAAATTCTAACTTATCCCTCGGGTCGTATCCTGTTTGATTGTCTTCGGGTCTCAGGTCTATGGAACTACAGCTGATAACCTACAGCATATTTATTTTAAACTAATAAGGTACATTTATTGACTTCTTGAAGGCCTAGCCAACATAAATACCTATTTAACCGGAAGTGCAAATTGTCACTCTGTTCCAAATCGTTTAGGATACGGTGTCAGGTCTAGGTCAAGTTGTCCTCTGGTCCATTCATGTTCGGGTCTGATTGTTCTCTGGTCTGTTTGGGTTCTCCAGTATTTTGCGGAGAACCCATTTACATTTAAATGGTTGCTTACGTTCGCAAGTATGGACCCACTATGTTCATGCGTCGTTCTGTTGCTACAACACCAATTAAGCATAAATTCGCACTGAGAGAAGAGTAGGCGTTACCATGCCCCAAATACACCCTAGTTAAAACAACCTGGTAGAATCACTAGCCTCCAGGCTCTGGTTCTCTATCTGAGCCCATTAGAGATGCAGCAGTCCACTGTTCCACTGAGATTGAAAAGCATATAGAACAGAACTGGCCGTAGGCCCAGGGAGAGATAACTATATGGAACTGAGCTGAACTGGCCAGGGGCACAGAGTGAGAACAGCATGGACCAGATCCAGCCAATGGGAACGAGAGGAGAACTGTATAGAACTGAACTGGACACAGGCAAAGAGAACAATACAGAGAAGTGTAAGTGGAATGCCTTTCACAAACCTTGTTTCCCATATAGCTTTGTAGTAATAAAATGTGCCAAACAATAATAGCAAATGAACACAGAGATTGGGACATGGGTAGAATATATCTGTCTGCAAGTTTTTCATTCTGTGGGATATGAGTATTTTGAGGCAATAGAGAGGAACTCTTATTGACTATAGTTCTAATCCGTTTGGCTAATTTCTGTAGAGTTTAACAGACCAACATCTGCACTGGGAGCCAAACAGTTTATCTATAATCTGCTGTATCGCTTCCACACATCCAAGTGATGACTTTCAAAGCACTGGGTTTAATAGTCACAGATGGACGTATACCACAGCGATTGGGCAGGAATTTGGGCTGACCCTCAACTAGAAGGAAAAGGAGTGAGGGCACTAAGGACACTCATGCCAACAATGTCTGTTTAGTGTTATATGAAGAAGGCACTGTCACGGACGGTCATGACTTTTTAATTCTTTATAACTCTCTCCATCTCTCCCATGCCCTCACCATCCTTCTCCTCCAGGAAAGGCTGCCTTCCCACAATCCCCAGTATGTGGGTACTTGTGCTGCCAAAGCCTGCCCCCAACGGACACAGGGAGAAGCCATGCAAAATCCTTATCTATATTGGGACCATGACAAAATCAGTGAAGATAAGGATGCCCTCTCCTCAGAAGATCTCTGTGCTTTTGGCAGAGCTGGGCTAAGCACCTCAGCAATCTGCTTAGCATGAGATGGTTGTGTGATGGTTAGGATCCCATTGTCATCAAGTGACATGATAGTATGGTTACATTAAATTATTTATTTTTTATATAAAACATGCTTAGGCAAGTCATGTCACTAAGATGTTCACCTAGAGAGGCAAATCAGGGAAAGAATCACTGTGGGAATTACATTGGGGGGCAAAAGTTTGGAATATTACTCATTCAAGGGTTTTTCTTTATTTGCACTATTTTTTTACATTGTAGAATAAAAGTGAATACATAAAAACTATGACATAACACATATGGAACCATGTAGTAAGCAAAAGTGTTAAACAAATCAAAATATATTTTATATCTGAGATTCTTCAAATAGCCATCTTTGCCTTGATGACAGCTTTGCACACCTCTTGGCATTCTCTCAACCAGCTTCACCTGCTTTTCCATCAGTCTTGAAGGAGTTCCCACATATGCTGAGCACTTGTTGGCTGCTTTTCCTTCACTGCGGTGAGACTCATCCCAAACTATCTAAATTTGGTTGGGGTTGGAACCAAAAATCTCAAGTTTGGACTCCAGACCAAAGGACATCATTTCCATGGGTCTGATGTCCATTGCTCATGTTTCTTGGCCCAAGCAAGTCTCTTCTTCTTATTGGTGTCCTTTAGGAGTGGTTTCTTTGCAGCAATTCGACCATGAAGGCCTGATTCACACAGTCTCCTCTGAACAGTTGATATTGAGATGTGTCTGTTACTTGAACTGTGTGAAGCATTTATTTGGGCTGCAATTTCTGAGGCTGGTAACTTTAATGAACTTGTCCTCTGCAGCAGAGGTATTTCTAGGTCTTCCATTCCTGTGGCGGTCCTCATGAAGCTGGTTGAGAGAATGCCATAAGTGTGCAAAACTGTCATCAAGGCAAAGGGTGGCTACTTTGAAGAATCTCAAATATAAAATATATTCTGATTTGTATAACACTTTTTTGGTTACTATATGATTCCGTATGTGTTATGTCATAGTTTTGATGTCTTCACTTTTATTCTACAATGTAAAAAAGTGCAAATAAAGACAAACCCTTGAATGAGTGATATTCCAAACCTTTGGCCCCCAGTGTATGTGCATATAAAATGGTGTCACTATGTGTATTCCATAGGATACTTTTTAAATCAGAGTGCAGCTGTGACAATAGGTAAGTTGCCGCTAACCACTGATACAGGGCAATATATTTTCTCAATCACCTAATGATTACATGTAGGATTGTGGCTTGGGCAATCTGATCCTAGATATGTGGTTAGTGTTGCAAAGAGTCGGAAACATTCCGGCAAATATTTTGAATTTTTCCAGAAATATTCCATGGGAAGTTAAGCCTTGGAATTTTGGGAATTTTGCTTAAATTCATAAACAAAGTTAGCTTATAACAGTGAACCTTTTTTGAGGGATACACATAAGGCAATTCTAGGTCTTGTGCCATATTTTGGTTAAACTATCCCCAATTCAATGGAATTGCAACCCTCTGCATGGACAGTGCATTCTTCCATCACATGTGCAGTGCACTCTTCCATCACACGTACAGCTGATTCTCAAGATCTTGCACACTAATGAGATGCTATTGAGCCCACAATACTACACTGTCTGAGCCAAGGACTACATGCTTTCTGGTAAGTTTTGATTACAATACTGGGTGGGTGAATATATTTTATATGACATACATGATTTTTTGTTTACTAGTAAATAGTAGTCTACAGCAAAGTGTGTTTAAGTTTTTGCTACCATGTGGGTTTTAGCTTGCTTGAGCCTGCTAACTGAGGAGTGTTAATTCACCTGTTTCCATACATCCATACATGACAAAGGAGCTGTTTAATCTAACTGCTTAACTATTTATCTGTACATGGAATTGTATTTGGCTTTTTTTTTTACTCATTTTTTCCAAATCTTTACAATAAAATGCCACGGGCACTATCTGATGTGTGTACCCTCACATCACACCCATTGGCTGTGCTGCTCATGCATCGAGTCTGCTCCACAAGGACATCATGGCACTGAAAACAATGGATACACTCTACAAGAGAGCCAAGGAAATGGTTAGGAATGTGAAGGGTCATCAAGTTATGTCACCAAGCAATGTGAGAAGAATAAGAGCTTCACATTGAAGTTGCCCAGCAACACCCATTGGGGTGGTGTTGTCATCATGTTTGACAGTCTCCTGGAGGGGAAGAAGTCTCTCCAAGAAATGGCCATATCACAGTCTGCCGATATGGACAGCCCCATCAAGAGGATCCTCCTGGGTTATGTATTTTGGGAGAGAGTGGTAAGCAGCCTGAAACTTATAGCAGTAGCCATTGCATGGATTGAGGGAGACAACGCCATCCTGTTTGATGTTCAGACTCTGCTTGCAGATGTAAGGGAAGACATCCATACTGCCCTGACCACTTCACTGTTGCTCCAAGCAGAGGAAACTGCAGTTCTGAAATACATAATAAAAGCGCCTCAGAGCGCAACTGGTCCTTGTTTAAGAACACACACACCAAAGCATGCAATAGGCTGACCAATACAAGGGTTTAAAAATTGGTGGCCATCCGGGCAAATTTGAGGCTTTTTGAGGTTGGAAAGTGACAGTGAAGATGAGGCCTCAGAATCTGATGTTCAAGAGGTGGACATTGAGGAGGTCCAGGGAGAAGACATGGAAGCCTGAGAGGAAGACAACCAAAGCTTTAGTTTCAAGACTATCATTTTACGGATGTATGTTGAAAACGTTTTTGGGAGATGTGATGGATCATTGGGGATCATTCAATATTAAGGTTTATGTTTCTGTCTCCATATGATATGGTAAATATATCCATTGCAAAAAACATCTACATTTAAATGGTATAAATATTAATTTGCATACATACTGTATATTCCCGTTAATTCTCATATATTCCTGTTAATTCTCACGGAAAGTTTCCACCTCTGAAGATTCCCCAAAATGTGCAACCCTATATGTGGTTACGGTCTGCTGTGCCTGAGAAGCCCTTCAAGCCTTCCATTTTGTGCACCTGGCACCATGTTAGACCGACAGACAGAGATATGAAAGCAGGACTAATGGGATGAGTTCAGCCCCAGGCATCAAACGCTCTTTACAGTGACCAGGGGCACCGTGCACCTGCACACACAGATCACAAGTCACCCCAATACAAATCTCTAAGCTCAAATTAAACATCATGTTCATCTATATTGGGACATAGACAATCTATGTGTTCATATAGTAATGATAGAAGAGCCATCTTTGAAAAATACACGGTGTGGATGCGGTGATGCAAAATCTGCAAAGTAACACACTTCAGGTCATGTTTCCTCTTCAAGTGACATCCAAAGCTAAATCATGCAGACATAAGCTAGACAGCACGAGAGAGAACAGTCCTGTCTGTGTCTGGTATATTTGGATCATCTGAAAGCTATGGTCCTTTTGTCAGAAAATATGCATTGTACGAAGACAAAGCACATTACATTAATACACAAAACATCCACATCTTGTCGCTCTGCCACAAATATTTTTGTCTCTTTTTGAAAAGACACTAAAAGCCTTTCTCTCTCTCTCTCTCTCTCGCTCTCCAGAGACAGTATTGTGTGTGTGTGTGTATATGTGTGAATGTGTTTTGGGTACGGTGGGGAAGAGGAGAGAAGGATTATGATCTCATCCTTAATCCCCTACATCAGCTGACAGCAGAGCAGACTCCTCTCTTTTCTCCTCTGTCCTCTCTGGGATTGGGAATTAATCAGAGTGAATGGTGTTATTCCGGATGCAAGCGAGGGAGTGGGAGAGAGTGAGTGGTAGAGAGAGAGGTAGAGAGAGCGAGAGAAGGAGAGAGCGAGAGAAGGAGACAGAGACAAGGAGAGAAAGGGGGAGGGAAAGGAGAGAGTGTGAAAGGGAGCGAGGAAAATGGGAAGAGAGGGATGATACTGTAGCAGGGGAGGTAGAGGGGAAAGAGAGGGAGGGAGAGAGAGAGAGAGAGAGAGAGAGAGAGAGAGAGAGAGAGAGAGAGAGAGAGAGAGAGAGAGAGAGAGGCAGACAGAGCGGGAAACCAAAGAGAGAGGAGTGTGGGGGCCTTGCTGTGATTGCAGAATTCCACAGACATAGTCAGAGACAAGCTGCAGATACCAAATTATTACCCTCGCAGCATGGGAGGAGACAACCCCAAAGAAGAACATAAACAGCTAGAGGGAGCCTGATTTCTACTAATTCTCCTTAAAACAGAGAAAATTAAAGGAATAAGCTGCTGGTTGGTTGGGAAGAAAAAAAAAGAGAAGCTGGTACTGATACTGAAAGTACACTTATAACCCCATCTCTCGTGACTGAAAACCTAAAATAATTTCTGTTTACATTTAATTTAATCCACTGGCTAATATGACAGTTTGAGTTTAACCAGAACATAGCCAATGTTATTGCTGTGGTAACTGATTGTAAACTCCAGACACCTACTGGGCTGTACAGACAAACGTCCTTGAGGATGGAGAAAGTCTACATTACACTGACACCCCCCCCCCCCCCCCCCCCCATCTCATCTTAGCCGGGCCTAAGCTCTCCCCTCTCCTCCACCGACACTATTCGTCAAATCATTTCAGATTTTCCACAAATCCCTAAACTTTATCCTCCATGTAGCATATGAAAAGGTCTTGCAGCGCTCCTACTGGTTCTATATAAATACTATTTTATTCAAGAAATTCTATTTTATTCAAGAAATTATAACATGTTTCTCTACAAGATTTTACATTTTGTGACATGCCAAGTGGAGCCTTCACCTAAAACATTATATTTCTGGTGAAAGTATGAGTGAGGCAGCCTGTAAATGTACAGGCCTTTTCACATTCACATTCATCAAATGAAGGCTGAGTGAAACCATTCAATGTGCTAGAGCTTCATACTGTCTGCAGCGCTCTCGTAAACCAATGGAAACATATTTGAATCTGACAGAGAGAAGAAAAGAAAGAGGAAAAAGAGCGAAAGAAACAAACAAAATGAAGGGCAGAGAAAGAGGGAAAAGAAAGAGAGAAGAGCAAATAAGAGAAACCGCAAGAGAGAGAGAATGGAAGGATAAACAGTTTGAGCTCCCTCAAAGGAACACATAAAAAAAAAAAAAGGACAATTCTTGTTTGAAAAGGCAGCTTTCAAAGAGTGCCAACATCCCGGACCACCTCAACGAACTGTCACAATCACAACAACAGAAAGCAGATTCAGATGGAGAGACTTTTCCGGTAAATAAACAGCCCCATTGTAATTGCTGTCTCTCGCGCTCTCCCCCAAAGTGCTGGGAGCAGGAGAGTTGCACATGCAGCACGCACAGGCAGGGGAGAGAGTAGAGAGCAGATCTCAACACCCCGGTCACTACAGCGTGTGACGGATAGGACTGTGTGAGGAAAAACACTAAGGGCATTTCAACCTTGTTGGATCAGACGGAGCATTTACATTTACAGTGCAGCTCTATGGAATTGCCCTGAGAGCAGCCCAGAGAGTGGTTGTCATGATAAACGACCTGAATATGATTTAGAGAAATCCCCTTGGCAAAAAGAACTCCCCCTTGCTCTCCCATTGGTTGATTTAATGATCCCTTGTTAGAGGTGGGGACTACAGGGGGCGGGGGGTTCCAGCACTGAGGTGGTTGAGAGCTGGTGAATTGCGCCCATGTAAGGTCATTTTTCTCCTGTGATTTCACATGCAATAGCAATTTGTGTAAAAGGCCTAAGAACAAGAAAGGTTTGAGGGAGACAAATAATGCCAGCCAGTAAGTCAATGGAAGGAGATATCTGTGTAGTCCCTCTGTGTTATCAAACAGGTGTACTTCTTATCTCCCTGTGGTTCTGCCGCTCCGTGCTTTCATCATGTCTTCTGATGGACAGAGGAATGGAATGTCTATCTATTTGACAAACAAACCCTGCAAACAGTAAAGATCCCAGAAAAAGAAGAAAAAAAAAACAGCAGGTTCACATATAATTTAACCAAAGATGTTTAATAATATATATATGAACAGATGAACGTGGGTACCATTGGAAGGGCAAAAAGAATGCTGCTACTACAACTCTCAATGTATAGTAAAATAAACTCAAAATGTAAAACAAACTGCAGCTACTACTGATAACTTAGTCATACATTCCATGGTAATAAATCAACCCACAATCACAAATTACTTACTTTGTGACAGTCACACAAAAAAGCAAATATTTTTTTGTCCACCACACAATTTTGTATACTGTGCATTTCAATCACAGATAAAGGCAGTAGGTTACTTAATAGGTTACTTCTGGATTTTGGCAGTTATGTCTCAGTCTCATTCCACCGCATCCACCAGTGTCGTACTTCCACGTCTGCGGTGAAAGGTGGCAGAGCTATGAGACAGCCCGAAAATCGGTCTTCTGACGAAAACATTTGTAGCATCCGATTTGACCTACAAACTATTATGACCAATCTATGGAAAGGGGAGACTTCGTTTTGCTCTCCGACCCCCGCAAGTGTCAGGAGACTCGTCTTTAAATCGGTACTGTCGATGTGCCAACTTCTGTTTGGTAGCGTCCAAACCGTTTATGATACAAACTAATGTGACCCCACTGTGGAGAGGGGAGATTCTCACGAACACGATGGTGTTATACGTTTTGCTCTACGGAACTCGGCTGAATGTAACTGGTACTGGTTTAAAGAAACTAATGTAAGTATGAAGGTAGTTTTGTGCCTACCCCCAAAAAATAGGCCCCGGTGCACAACTGAGCAAACTGAGCAAGAGGACAAATACATTAGAGTGTCTAGTTTGAGAAACAGATGCCTCACAAGTCCTCAACTGGCTGCTTCAATAAATAGTATGCGCAAAACACCAGTCTCAACGTCAACCGTGAAGAGGCGACTCCGGGATGCTGGCCTTCTAGGCAGAGTTGTGAGGCGTCTGTTTCTCAAACTACTTGTCCTCTTGCTTAGTTGTGCACCGGGGCCTCCCACTCTTTCTATTCTGGTTAGAGCCAGTTTGCACTGTTCTGTGAAGGGAGTAGTATACAGCCTTATACAATATCTTTAATTTCTTGGCAATTTCTCGCATAGAATAGCCTTCATTTATCAGAACAAGAATAGACTGACGAGTTTCAGAAGAAAGTTCTTGGTTTCTGGCCATTTTGATCTTGTAATCAAACCCACAAATGCTGCTGCTTCTAAAGAAGGCCAGTTGTATTGCTTCTTGAAAATCAGCACAACAGTTTTCAGCTGTGCTAACATAATTGCAAAAGGGTTTTCTAATGATCAATTAGCCTTTTAAAATGATAAACTTAGATAAGCTAACACAACGTACCATTGGAACACAGGAGCGATGGTTGCTGATAATGGGCCTCTGCGCTCCTGTATATCTACATAGGTGTACAATCAATGACTTTGTGTTGTGGTGTGAGCAGAACCACCTTCAGCTCAACATCAGCAAAACAAAGGAGATGGTGGTGGACTTCAGGAGAACCAAGGCCCAACTGACTGCAGTCCCTATACAGGGGATGGATGTGGAAATAGTTGGGTCATACAAGTTCCTGGGAGTCCATATGGACAACAGGCTGGAATGGGCTGGTAACACCGGGGCTCTGTACAAAAAGGGCCAGAGCCGACTCTACTTTCTGAGGAGGCTCAGGTCCTTCAACGTGTGCAGTAAACTACTGCATACATTCTACCAGTCTGCCAGTGCCATCTTTTTTGCAGTGGTGTGCTGGGGTGCCAACATAAAAGCCGGTGATGCTTCTCAGGTAAATAAGCTGTTCAGGAAGGCTAGCTCTGTTCTGGGGATTAGCCTTGACACTCTAGAGGAGGTGGCAGAGAGACGGATCCTGGCCAAACTGCTGGCCATCATGGACAACGTCACCCACCCTCTGCATGCCATGGTTATGACGCAGACCTTCACTCACAGACTGATCCCACCACGGTGTGCCAGAGAGCGCTAAAGGAGGTCCTTCCTGACGGTTTCTATTAGACTATTTAATGCCTCACCGGGGTGCCGTGCCGTCGTCAACATAGACATGGAACTGTTGGGGTGTTAGGAGGTAGTTTAACAATTATGCATCCATCCGTGAGTAACTCTGGTCTGTAATCACTCATTCACTCAGGACTTATTTATTCATTCATTCATTCAGGTCTGTATATACATATTCTTGTACTGTTGTTATATCATATCACATGCAATAATTGTAAGGAATTCTTGGACTTAACTTACGTGGTCATTCACTCAGGGATGCATATTAGTATCCTGTCAGTTGTATCTTTTTCATTGCTTTTAGTATATCGAATGTGCAATACGTGCATTTATCTGTAATTAAACCCTGCACACCAAGGACTGTATTTTAAGGGAATTACTATTATTACCTTAAATTATATATCATACACACATTTAGCTATTTAAGAATCTCTACCTGTCATTTACCTGTACAGTTAATGTAACCATGCAAATATTCACTTACCTGTAAATTTAACCAGTCTGGATATTAAGTAAACTATTGTTATCCTCATTTATATCATACGCACTTTTAGCTATTTAAGTATTTCTCTGCCATCGACCTGTATAGTATAGTTAACCATGCACCATCCACCAATGTATAGTGTACATAATCAGCCATCCACCCATAGTATGCAATGTCTTTTTATAGCTTTTTTTACACTCTAGACTTCTTTTATTTTTATACTTTTTCATACTGCCGCTCTATGTATCATGTATCTGTCTTTTGTGTATTTTCGTTCTGGCATTTTGCACCTGCTTAAGTTTTGTTGTAGCTGCTTGACAAACAAAATTCCCTCGGGGATCAATAAAAAACCTACCTATCGATCTATTCTATTCATTTTTACAATGAATACAACATTAATGTCTACAATGTATTTCTGATCAATTTGAGGTTATATAAAAAATGGACCAAAAAAATTATTCTGCAAGTTTGATTATCTATTCAAACCATTTAAAAGTAAATGCTACAGCACAGGTCTATGAAAAATGCAATATTTTGTTTATTAATAGATGCAAGGTTTTTTTTAATAAATGAGGCCCCTGGGGAGGTCTCCTGGACAGACATCACTCATTGTTTTAGCACAGGACTCTTAAAAACACACAGGGCGCATAGCAACCAACAGGCAGAATGTAGCCCTGCATTACTGCTGGATAAAAACAAAAAACAATGCTTGCTATTTCCTCAGAGTATGATGTTATACTCCTGAGGAGGATGAGTTGGCCAATCAGCTGTCTACTCGCATTAATAGTTTTAATGACCGGTATACGCCCACACCATTCTGTTGTTGGGTTACGCCCACACCATTCAAACACAGAAAACCTGCTTTTTAACTTAAACATTTTTGAAAGGAAAACTATTTCAAATCATATTGTAAGTAATTCTAGGTCATATTTCATAGAAATCTGGAAACACTGGACAGTTACTTTAAAGCAAACTTGCAACTAAAAACCCACAAATAATAAACTTTGTTACAGTGTCACGTAATTATGATTCTCTTTCCGCCCACAATGAAATATCGACCTAGCAGGAGCATCGGAAAGTGTAAGGCTGATGAATGTAAACATACTTTAGAATATAGAAGTAGGCCTATAATTCATTCAAACGTTTCACCTTAAATCGCTAAATAATAATATAGCTGCGAACAGCAATGAACAGGGTTCACAGGATGACAGAAAGGACATAAGATTAGTTGGATAACAAAGCAAGCACTATCACGATATTTCACATTGTTGGTCTGCATAATTTAAATCCAACATTAATTTGCATGAGACACATGTTCAATAATTATTGCTCTAGTATCCTATGGTGCCTCTAACTTTCTCACACATCGTTATTCACGATTAATTCAGGATTATACAGCATGTAATCATCGTAGCATCCACATTAATATAGAAGTGATTTATTTACAATAAAGGTGATTCCAAAATGGCAACACATTTACCATTCATTTTTAATGTGCACAAAATAGTCTGAAACACAACCAAAATGAACTGCAAATGCATTCAAGTTCATAGTGCCACAAGTTTGATGTCATCATTGCATGCCAGGAATATGGGACCAACTACTAAATTTAACTACTTTATTTATAAGAATCTTTAGGGGTTCTTATAAATAAATCATTTTGACCTCTACCTTCTTTAGAAAAAAATATACTTGTTAAACAAAATCTATTTCTCTGATCAATTGTATTAGTATAAAATAATATAATTTCCCTATATTTATTTGCATACAATATAGCTCAGTATTTGATAGTCATTAATGCTCATCTTTATCAAGGGTGTCAATAATTTTGGACCCACAGTATATAAACATATTTGAATAAACACTATCTGACCAGAGAGCGCAGTATACATTAACCATGATAACACATACCCCTGGGTGAAGTTTAAAATTATATGATCATCTAAATGAATGCTGTAGGTCCTGACCACACATAGGCTTAAAGAGGTGTCTTAGAAACCAGCTTCAGCACACACAACCACAGGACGTGCCTTGGAAACAAGCTTTGCCACCTATTTCTACAGTTCAACAATTTGGGAACTGTTTTTATAACTGCCTAATCAAGGAAGAGGCGAAAGAGGGCCTCATAAATATTCTGTGACTATACAAAGTCCCTGAAAACAAACTGAACACAGGAAATTGTAATTACAGTTAAAAGTGGAAATGGCCAAGTCACTAAATAGCCTTGACTGGGGATAGCCTCCATATCCCTGCTAAGCAGTGTCTTCCATTAGGAAGGAAAGACCTGCAGGAAGGAAGGAGGTAGTGCCAAGAGAAACGAGGCTGGAGAAAAAGAGCATAGTAACACAGAAGATGTCACAACCACCACCTGGGGGAAGCTTCTAGCTGCTGGGCCTATTTTAGAAGGACTGTTTCCTGACAGGAAGTCCCATATGGATAGACAGCGCAGGGATCCACCTGAAACAGTGTGAGAAAGGAGACAAACATACAAAACACTCACACACACTTCAAACTGTCGCCAACCAAAGCACACAAAGGCCACAGTCTTCTGCTTTGATTTCACCACTTTGTAATAGTTTCTCGAAGGCCTAAAGAAAGCCTTTTTGTTGATATTTCATCAGGTTCCAGTTTTCATAACTCAGCAGGGCCACTGCAGAGGCCTGGAGCAAAGCGTGCTGTACTTTGGCAGGCAGGGGGAAGCAGCTCTCTGATAAGACCACGCTGCTGTGTGTTTTTATTATGCCAAAACTACTCGCACAGCCAGGCTTATCTAGGGGGTGAGATGTTTAAAGTTGGAGATATGCTGTTTACTGTTGGGGGATTAGCGGGCTGATTACGACACAGCTCATCAAGGCCAATTGATGTCCAGTCTGAGGGGTGGGGGGGGGGGGTCATGAGGGAAGATGTCAGCGAGCTAGCATACTGAGCTGATGATGGATAGAGATGCTAACTAGTCACTACGTTATTTACGCTAAAGCCTGTTAGCATCCGAAACAGCCACAGTTTCCTGAAGCGAGAGAGGGCACTGCCAGATGTGCTCTGATGGGATGACGAAGCTGCAGTAGAGCTGACTGCTGCTGTGTTCCGCACACAAGCACACGAGACGCCTGAGAAGAGGAATTCCATTTGGGACGAGTAATGCTAGCTGGCGCAGACAGTCCGTAAAACATTCCTCTCACCAAGATGAAAGATCCAGATGATGCTGAAAGGAAAGAGTGTTTATTTGAACACTTTAGAGGGGACCAGAATCCTTTGCATACTTTCCTTTGGGACAAAACTTCATTTATCAGATGACGTACTAAGGAACCTGCTAAATGTTCATAGTTCACTCATCAACCCATTGTGAAGTATTCTCAAGCCCTGTTCCTTCACAAAATAAAACACTAGTCAGTATTATTATGGCTCTAGTTTCTGATTTCTCTGTCATCGGACGGTGGCGTGTTCATAATCACAATAAGCAGCAGAAGGCTGAGCTCCAGACAGAATAACAGTCAAGTTTCAACGACTGACGGCGTGCCAAAACACACACACACTACATCGACAGGATTATTGTTACGGTCTCACACTCTCTGGTCTTTGTCTGACGCTAACCAACTGACAGTATACCCAAATAATCTGCATTTTCACCACGGTACTGTTCTGAAAGAAGGGAAGGAAGGAATTCTAGGATTTATTATACAGGCATCCATTGCCACAGTGAGGATTTCTATCTCTGTAGGGTCCAGAGTTAGCAGGGGCTTGTGGTGTGGAGGAGCGAGGAGAGAAAGATTCGCTATGGCTATGAATCTTCACGAGAGACTCCCTGAAGAGGATATGTTTCAATGATGTATTTGTCCCCTTGCTGTATATGATCAGGTTTCAGCGAACATACTGAGCTGTAGAAGTCCTAAAAACAGAATACAAAACAAACACTTACAGATTGTATGTACAGACACACTTAATGCCCACCATCTGTGAAAGACTAGTCAGTAAATTAGACTCAAGGTCAGAATGGAAAGGGGAAGAGAATAGTAGCAGGAAATGTGCATTGAATTCCAATTGGAATCAAGTCAGCGCTTTGGTTTGGAATGCACTACCTCTACCACACATAGCCTCCCCCAACAGCACATCACTCAAAGTGGCAGTACGGAATCAGAACTCCATATCAGTTCGGGGTGGTTGGCAGTATCAGGTTGGGGATACACACAGACACATGAGGCCCAGTCTTCCAAGTCTCGATCAGACCTCTATTCAACCAGCAACCTTGGGACCATGGAAATGCAACGGTGTCCCTCACAATATGCTTCTTTCTCCCCGCACACAGGGTGACAGACACATGGTCAGCAACGACCACTGTGAAACCACTTCATATAATCACATTTTTCACAGAATACATCACTGTACCTTGTGATAGCACGGCAGAGGTCTTCTTCATTCCGCTCAATCTGTTTGTCTAAATTAATATCATGCCTCTGGGTTTATGAGCAAATATTCAAAGGCCAAGAGATGTGACATTTACAACCGTGGTCTCACCAGTTGTACTACAGTAAAGCTGTGATAGAAGGGGTAAAGAAATAGTTGGCAAAATTGGCCCGTTTGGAGTGCGATCAAGAGACGAGTGAAGGTCTGAATGAATAAGACTAGAAATTCAGTGAGTTTAATTAGCTTCAAAACAGCGGGATTGTTTAAGTCACCTGCCCATCGGTCACGACTTTCCAGATTCCCACTGCCCTCGCTGGTTTCCAGGACGTTTCTTGGCAGCAGAGAGTAAACAGTAGAGTTTCCAGTGTCAGCGGGGTTTCTATGTCTGATCTTCCTTGATGAGCCAAAGCGACTGACTGACTGACGGGAGCTGAGCAAACCATAAGCCTCTGTTCATGTCTGCTTTCTAGCTTTGGGCTCACCTGAAGAAAGGATAATTTATTTCTAAGAGGGGAGGTTCAGCTCTGCCAAGGGCCAATGCAACCTTCTTTCTCTCTGTCCTACATTTGTAGAGGATGATAGTTGGACATTTCTACAGTTCTTGGAGCAGTCAAAGCCCTAGTCAGTAAAGGAAACTCATCCATGACTTCAGGCAGAAAGGGTCCAAACCATAATTTTATTCCTGTCCGTGACCTTGAAAGAAGTGATTGAGCATGGAAAATGTCAAAGTAGACAGCCTTGGTTTTGAATTGTGCGTGTTAGTGGAAGACTGCTCTTCTGCGGCTTGAATGCATGGCTTCTCTTTTCTACCCAAATGAATCTCCAACCCCTTGGCGTGAAAAGTGCAAGTGGAGTGCAAACGTTTTCCAAAACCGAATTTAGACATTTTAAATGCTACTGTGTCTTAACTGGAGGGATATATAGTATTTCTTGTAGTACAGTGCTTTCATAGTTAACTCAAAAACCCAAGAACACTTGGACCGGAACAGAATTCTTGCATAATAACATTGAATTTCAAAATAGAATTTAGGGGATTTTTCTTGCTAATTATATGATTGAGGTCCAGTCACCCACAGAGAAGAGGAGTAGGTAGGAATTGGAGGAGGAGGAGTGGGGAATGGAAGGAGGAGGAAAAGGTTGAGGAAGAGGAGGAAGGGCTCGGAGGCAGGGAGGCAGGGAGGGTGAGGGAAAGGAAAGAAGAGAAGAGGTCACGCTACATAAGCACTCATAAGTGCAGTGAAGTAGCATTGCAACAAAAGTAAAACAATTATATCTACGACTAATTTGAGACATAGCACATTTTGTTATTGTATGGATTGGACAAGTCTGGGTAGCAGCCAAGGTTTGGGTGGGGGAGGCACGATTCTGTTTGTCTACATGGCTATGCTTCTTAATAAAAACGTACTTGAAACAAGCCATTACACTTTGTTATTATGATGGCATTCAACTTTTATTATTCAGGTTATTACTTAAACATGAATCAACAATTTTTCAAATTAAGAAATGCTAGGTTGGAGAGGATCTGTAGCATTTCCGTATTGACACAACATTAACGGAGTCAAGATAAAGATGTATGCCTACCTTGTCCTTGTCCGTTGCCTTTTCTGCATATACAAATGTTTAAAACAGATCCTATTTCGACGCACAAAACCATTCAAAAGAAGTCTGATGGGTTCTCCCACTTTATCCGAAATACTTGCATTACATCACAAACCCTGCTGCTGAAGTCATTCGATGGCAGTGACAGACATACGTTCTTCAACGAGAGGATGCCGTAATGAGAGAAATAATGTAGCCTAAGCTACTGAATATAGGCATTTTACAAGATTAAATCATGACAGGAGAATTTGATTGTTATTAAAGAGATGGAGTCCAAGCAGGCTATTTTAGGAAACCTTCTGAATCAGAAAACTCACACACACCCCTGTAAAAGCGCTCAAAGCCACCAGTGTCAGACACACAAGCAAATATTTATCCTTAACTTAAAACGTATTAAAAAACCTAGGCCTACCTTAGGCTTTCCTGAAAGTAGGCTATATGATAATGAAATGACAATAAAAGTATGAAGGGGACAGCTATGCTACAGCTGGGCACTTTCCTACATTTGACATTTGTGAGAATCAGGCCAGGTACTTCTTTCTATGCGTGCTCAGGCAGGGGAGCACACTCCATCAACAGTAACAGGACAGAGAAACCAGACACATGCTCATATGGAGTGTGTAAATGGTATGAAATAAACCACAACTTGTTTCTCACAACTGTAGCATGTTTAGAACTCTGCAAACATCATTTCCATTCTGAGAATGAGAAAGGTAAATTAATACATGTATTAACATAAATGAAAGGAACCAAATGACAGAAATCTGCATTGCTTGTTATTAATTATTATTGCTTGGGCTCCCGAGTGGCGCAGCGGTCTAAGGCACTGCATCTCAGTGCTAGAGACGTTACTACAGACCATGGTTCGATTCTAGGCTGTATCACAATCGGGCCGTGATTGGGAGTCCCATAGGGCGGCAGGTAGTCTAGCGGTTAGAGCCAGTGAAAGGTCGCTGGTTCTAATACCTGAGCCGACAAGGTGAAAAAGTTGATGTGTCCTTGAGCAAGGCACTTAACCCTAATTTGCTCCAGGGGCGGACCCTGTAGGTAGGCCGTCATTGTAAATAAGAATGTGTTCTTAACTGACTAGCCTACTTAAATAAAGGTTAAATAAAAAATGTAAAAATAGGGCTGCGCACAGCGTTGTCTGGGTTTGGCTGGTGTAGGCCATCATTGTAAATAAGAATTTGTTGTTAATTGACTTGCCTAGTTAAATAAAGGTACCCAAAATAAAATCCTGGTGCCCTAGGCTGCACTGTATAACCTAGGCTTAATTTTATACTGAAGTGCCATAGCCTGTAGCGCGCTACAACTCTACGCAAATAAATCCTTAAATGAATGTAGGCCTATTTAAACTGTTATTTTATTTATTTTCATAACGGTCAGTTACAGTTATTAAATTACAGTCACAACTCTACTGGTGACTGACACACTGATGACTTCCAGGAATATCCTCTCCCCTGACCCAGACAGGAAGCCAGGGGCCAAACCTGCTATTGATTGGACAGGGAGGAGTCTGGCTGGCTGCTTGAGAACCCCAACATTCCTTCCTGTTCAGAATATGACCTACGGGGTGATGACAGATGGATAGCAAAAACATCTGACTGAGCAAAATCAGATTTTTTTTTTTGTTGTATAAGACAGAAAAATGTATTAATTTGAAGTCTCTCTTCAGATCCTAAGATACTACACTTGTAACTAAGCCATTCTGCTGAAGCAACCAACAAGGACCTATCCAATCCGAGTAGGCATTAAAAGGATTGCTTTTGACTTTTGACCTCTGCAGAGTCCCCAACAACCAGATGTTCCGGTTTTCAGGGAAAATGGAAAGAGCCTGTGACACGACTTCCGCATTTGGACCTTACATCTTAACTCTACATCTTAACTCCTCCTCCACATTTACTAGATTGGTTAACAAGTGCAGAAGAGAACCTCCCAACATTTATTTTTTTGTAAAGACCAGTAAGACCAGTTTCAGGAGTTTATTTTACACCTGCTATGGTAGGTTACCTTTGACCAACACTTTCTTTCTGATAAGATAAGCATTCTGGAAACATTATTTTGTCTGAGAAATTAAGCTAATTGATTGCACACAAACTGGCCATTATTTTTTTTTATTGAATATTATATGAATCCTATTAAATTAAAATGGCCAATTTGTGTGCAATCAATTAGCTTAATTTCTCAGACAAAATAATGTTTCCAGAATGCTTATCTTATCGGTTTCTAACTATAGAAATAATTTCAGAACAATCTGAGATGGCGGGTGTCATGGCTTGCTGAAATGACATGGAACGACCCAATAGGAAACATGTCAGGTAATGGCTTTCTGAGAGGGCTCAGGGTCAAAGGGTCAAACCAATAGCGTCTAGCGAATCAGCAACAGTCACCGCTCTATATGGAACATTCTAGATGTCTGTGCGTGTTTGATATTGGATAAGCCTTGTGATATTCTAGCTGGATGTGTTTCACCTCTTCGTGGTAGAGTTAAAAAATACAAAATTCTCTCTTGCGGGCACTCTGTCAAAAGTCCTCTAGCCATTGCTGTCACTGCCATTGCTGTCACTGAGGCTCTGGCTGGGCCTCGTTGAACCCAAGGACAATATCATCCATCATCCGGCTGGGTTCCTTCTGCAAGCTATCACTTTGGCTTTGCCTTCTCTGAAACACTTTGAAAATTGTCTTGTCATGCCACGATCAGACAGATAGTGGCTTCTGACCCTGTATTGGGTATTCACCACCAGCGTTTGATTGTTGTAGCTCCCACACAACATAAATAACTTTGTATCCCGTTTCAGAGAAGTGGTTAGAATGATTAAAGGCATGATGGGAGGGGTGTGTGTGCGCATGTAGGGCAGAATTTCTCCACTTTCCTGGCAGCTGGAGAAAAGAAGGACCTCAGGAAGGTCAATTTATTGTATTTAAAAGATAGGTTGCAGTCAGTGCTGGAAAATGTACTTGGAGGCTGTAAATGCGCTGACCGTTAAATGGTTTTATAATGTACTTTAAACTGTTCTTATTCAGTGTCCATCCTTGCTGCTCATTTTGTAAATTAATGTATATTTATTCATGTAAATTTGTGATGTAATATGTGTGCGTATGTAATGTGCTGCTATTTTGGCCAGGTCTCTCTTGCAAAAGAGATTATTAATCTCAATGAGACTAACCTGGTTAAATAAAAATAAAAAATACATTCTATGAACAGAAAGCCCATAGTGAATCCACCACTTACTGCTATTAGGGTGTTGAGAGCCAATGAAGAGGGCTCATATTGCTGAGGGCATAGGATATGGGGTATGATAAATGGATTGGTATTTACAGTGTGTGCATGTAAGTGTGTGCGTGCATGTGTTTGAGATTGTGTGAATAAAAACACTTGTATGCCAGGAGGCCCAGGCAGCAATGTTATAGATGATGGGGTACGATATGAACAGGGAGAGAGGGGGAAGGATTGAGGTTGTTTAGGGTGAGAGATGGTTGAAAGCCATGTCTTTGTTTCGCTCAGTTCAAATGTGAATAATGGGGGCAAGCCTGAGGCCCTTTGCATTATAAGGCAATTTTTTGCAATCTGATAAATAAGCTAATAAAAATGGGTACTGGCGACATTTAAACAAAGCCAAAGGAAATATTAACCTTTGGCAATAATGTTGGTGAAACCTACTTGAACAAAAAGCAGGGGGTAACATTCAACTATAAGCGTGCATTTCTCTAGTAGTGTGGCTACTGGGCTGGCTAGAACACAGACAGATTGAGGGGGGATGCCTCCCCTCAATAAGTTTCCATAACACATACAAGCTGTACAGTGCCTATAGAAAGTATTCACACCCCTTGACTTTTCCCACATTTTGTTGTGTTACAGCCTGAATTTAAAATGGATTAAAATCAGATTTGTTGATATATATATTTCTTTTTTTTTTTTTTACAAATTACTAAAAATGTAAAGCTGAAATGTCTTGAGTCAATAAGTATTCAAGCCCTTTGTTATGGCAAGCCTCAACAGGTTCCGGAGTAAAAATGTGCTTAACAAGTCACATAATAAATTGCATGGATTTTTTTAAAATTATATTTTGCAAGGTCCCTCAGTCAAACAGGTAATTTCAAACAAAGATTCAACCACAAAGACAAGGGAGGTTTTCCAATGCCTATTGGTAGATGGTTAAAACATTTTTAAAAAGCAGACATTGAATATCCGTTTGAGCATGGGGAAGTTATTAAATTATATTTTGGATAGTGTATCAATACACCCAGTGACTACAAAGACAGAGGTGTCCTTCCTAACTCAGTTGCCGGAGAGGAAGGAAACCGCTCAGGGATTTCACCGTGAGGCCAATGGTGACTTTAAAACAGTTACAGAGTTTAATGGATGTGGTTGGAGATCAACATTGTAGTTACTCCACAATACTAACCTAATTGTTAGAGTGAAAATAAGGAAGCCTGTACAGAATAGAAATATTCCAAAACATGCATGCTGTTTGCAACAAGGCACTAAAGTAATACTGTCCTGAATACAAACTGTTATGTTTGGGGCAAATCCAATAAACACATTACTGAGTACCAATCTCCATATTTTCAAGCATAGTGGTGGATGCATTATGTTATGGGTACTTGTAATCGTTAAGGACTGGGGAGTTTTTCAGGATTAATTAATTAATGGAATGGAGCTAAGCACAGGCAGAATCTTAAAGGAAAACCTGTTTTAGTCTGCTTTCAACTAGACACTGGGAGATGAATTCACACCTGACATTTCTACTCTTATAGATATATATATATATATATTTTAATATTAAAAAGGTGCACTATGCAGAAATTGCTCCGCCATTTACTGGTTATTAAAATTCTAATAGTTATAGTTTATGTGACAAAACAAGCAAGTATAATGTAGAGATTGTAGTAATACTCTTGTCAGACGTGTAAAATCCTAAATTAAATCAGGAATGAGCATAGTCAGCTATAACATAAAGACCCCTTATTCATGTCCTCATTACATGTAGTGCAACAAGACCATTCATGGTCTGTAAAGTTCTATACTTCTGATAGATATAAACAAACAACATTGGAGAAACCCTAAGCTCTAAAACAGTAAAATTGTGTCTCAGCCTCATAGCAAAATGTGTAAAATAGCATGAGTTAGCTATATAACTGCATTTGTTTCTCTGCCCCATGGCAAAAAGGGAGGGGTGGAGGGGGCTTGCACGAAAACTGGGCTACGCCACTGGCTACAGACTGATGTAGTATTGATTTTCTTTCAACCAGATATATATATATTAGGTCAGGTATCTTTTGTACATAAAGAGATGGGCATGAAAGTGGATATGTTGTAGATGATTCAATCAGATCACTGTATACGTCTATAGAGAAAAGGCACATGCTCTGAAAATAGTTTGCCTTTCTTTGAAAGATAGCCATTATCTTTCTAGTTGGAAAAAGATGATAACTTGAGAGTTGAGCCCAACGTCTACTCATATTATAGCCTACCCTCATCAAGAGAGAAGATACGATCATCAATGCACTTCAATGGGTGCAGCCTTTCAGAATGTCTCACTCACGCTGCTGTAGGCAAATAAGTCCAGCTGGTTTTGTAGGTGAAAAGATATTCCACTGACCACTGTGTATCCATTTCCACACAAAGGGAAGACAAACGCCTCCACATTGACACAAGGCCCGATGGAATGTGTGGATAATTCACACGGGACCTTCGCTCACTCAGTAGGCTATGAGTTTATACTCCATCCCATTTACAAACATTCCCCTCCCAACAGGGCCAAACGAGCAGATACATCGCGTATAATGAAGAAAGAAGAGGAAACAGGTTCGGTCACATTGAGCGTTGATAGATTGACACTTATCTCCTTGCTCCTCTCATCTCATCTCAACCCTCGCTCGTTGGGATGTAAGAACGCTACATATGCCATGTGCAAATTCAGATGTAGAAATGGACAGAAAGGTTTGCTATTGCAAAAGGGGAAAGCACGGAAATGCTCTCATCATTTAAATCTTTTCAGAGGCTCCCCACAACGCACAGTGGCTGGGACAGACAGACAGTAATCCAAAGTAAAAACTCGTTCTGAACAAACAATGAATCCCCCCCTCCTACCTTCTTGCTCAATATTTGATCATTGCACACATTGACTGCTACTTTTCTGAACTAGGAGCAGGGACCGGTGTGTCAATTGGTCTGCTCTGACCCGTTGCACATTTCAACACTTTGAGGGATTTTATTATATAAAATACATTTTTCCCTGGGCTGAACCCCTTCATCTGACAACTTTGGAATGGAACCGTTATATTGTAACCTCTCCACTTGAAAATGTATCAACCTGCACCATGAATCGTTACATTGTCACCTTTACCCTGCCGCTCAACTATTAAACCCCGCAATAAAAACCGTTAAAGCCGATGAGCCATGATAGAGAAGGGATGTTCAATTGACTTACCAGTCGGTGGACGAGGTCTCGTTGATAACATCCTGGTAGGCTGTTAGAAGGGCCAGTCTGTTCTTGCTGAGATTCACAGCCATGTTGCTGTCTCTGCAATCATCCAGACCGGTGTAATACTGTAATGGAAGTAGAGGAGAGTATAGAGAGAGACACTGCGCAGTAGAGCGAGGGGAGGGGGGATTCTGAGTGGAGGAACAAAGACAGTGCAGCGCTGTAGCCCCGCAAGCTGCGTGGTCCTAGTGCGAAAAGTTCACTGCCCTCTAAAAAACACTGTTGGGTCCTAGCGCCTCAGAAAGCATCACTGGCCTGCACCGTCAGCAGTCAGCACTATACCCTGATCTGAACTGGCCTGACATGGAGTGACTACCAAGACCTGACAAAAACCAGGTAAATGCCAAGTCAAATAATTTATTTTGGAACAATATAGCCTACAGGAATGCGGGTCTAACAGTAGAGAGGGGGCTTCGATTATTAGACACAATAAGCTGGGGTAGGAACATAATGCTGGACCTAAGTCATATTTTTGACACATTCTCATTACTCCTCTTCATAACTTGCTCTCTGATAGAAACAGCCCAATATTTAACGGCTGTGGGAAAGAGACTCGCCCTAAAGCCCCCAGGCCTCCAGGCTGTAGGTAGCTGAAACTTTCCTCTGAGTGGGAACGTTTAACTGGCAAATAACCGGCGCACTCAGGCCCTGATAGTACCACATCCGACCCAGTCTGGAGTGTGTGTCTGGGATGAGAAATGTGTCAGTGTGTTATTGCGTCATTGTTCCCCTGGAGCTCTCTGAGTGAGCAACCCAAACCCTGAGGACTAGGAGAGTCCGTACTGTACTGTATGCAGATTTGGCAGAGAGAACTGTTTTTTTAGCTTGTAATTGGGATTTAGACCCTAGAGCACAGTCTGGGTCTACAGTGTATTATTGAGTGCAGTCCAAAGCAGGCCAGTGTGTCAGACAGAGTAGGATGATGTTACCTTTAGACACTGATCTGAGGTCAGTTTTGTATTTTTGCTACTAATGGTTAAGGTTACAGTTTAGGGAGTGCAAGCGGATCCTAGACCCTCAAAGCAATCCAGCAGTTTTATAGCTAATCTCATGCTATTCTACACATTTTGAAGCTACTCTTCCTAGGGGCCAACATTTTTTAGGAATTCTCAAATTGTTCCAAGATCATTTAGTAGTGCTGAGCGATCAACCGAAATGTAGTTTTTCGGTTATTGAACAACTAATTGACTGACGTCGGTTCAATTACTTGAATTCCATTTAGTTCATTTTTTTGGTGTGAGCCCAACATGCTGTTTCTCTAGAGAGAAATCAAATAATTCATGAGAGAAATCAAGTCAAGAACTATGTGGGACACTGGGATGAAGTTGTAGTTTTCATTAAGCAAATATTCAACCTAGTTCAGAGCAGAAAAACTGGTAATTAACTACAATGACCATAATCCATTGTACCTGTTCTTTCTGGCTCGGACAGAGAAGAGGCGTGTTCGAGAGGATCAAACCCGTAATACTGTATATCATGGGTAAATTGTGACTGACTGACATATCTACAAATAATAATTAGTAGTTATTTATGATGGAAGGTGATTTGTAGATCAGTCAGTCGGCAGTCGCCTCCACTGTCGGCTGTAATGTCGAACAAGCCCATGGACACAATTTGGCTACATTTACACAGGCAGCCCAATTCTGATCTTTCTTCCACTAATTGGTGTTTTGACCTTTTATGCCTGCTATTTTAGGTTAGATGCACAGAGACCGCATTGACCGCATGAGAAAGGAACATACAAAACACAATGATGAGAGAGAGAGGGATAGAGCTAGTTTGTGAATGTATGCCTTATCTACTTTGAAGAACTAGTAATATTATTTAGTCAGACAGCTCTGCAGCATATTTAGGCAGGCTAGCTAAATAGGAAGACTAAAGACAGTACAGTATGTGGAGAATATATAGATAATGTTAGATCGTCTGGCTGGCTGACTGCTACTGCCTGAGCAGAGATGAGAGGATGACTTTAAGAATTAAAAATAATAAAGTCATCAAATAAAAAGTAAGTATTTTTCTATTGGTCTACCCAATGTGGACCTGACAGAGACAAGGGAATATTTTAAATGTTTTGGCAATTGAATGTTCACTGTTTTTTGGCTTTGGAATTTCCATTAAAAAGCTCTAAAATCAATTTCATGTAATTATTTCAGAATCCATTTAATGTATTAAAAAAAAGTATCAAAACCGAAAACAGTGATTTGTTTTTATTAATCAAACCAAAACCGAACCGACCTCAGAAAGTATGTGCTTGGAGTTAAAAATTTTTAACCCAAAATAAGATAGCAGTGTTATTTAAAGTCTTATTGAAACATTTAGCCTAGAGGAAAGCTTTAGGGAAGTTATTAAAAAAACTCAAAATAACCTATAATTTCCGTTCTCAGAGCATTAATAAAACTTCCCAGGAAAACGTTCAAGGAACCATAGTAAAATGTTCTCAGAACCTCCCTGCATCTTAATAATAAATGTTCCCTGACCAAATCTCGCTTAGGGCCCCCAAAAAGCTAGAAATGGCTCTGGCTCCCAGGCCTCATTGGCTCAACATCCACATACTTCTGCCAGCCCTACCAGTACAGGGCACTCAGAACACAACATGGGACAGGATGTGTCTAGCATCCATGAGAAGAACGAACAGGTATAGTCAATGGACATAGCGGTACATGCGCTCAAGGTTTCATATTATTTGCAGGAGAGGGGGAAGAGCAGTAATACTATATCAACCTGACACATCACATCATGCCACTCATAGAAATAGAGATGCCCCTCCCCCAACACACAAACAGAATAGATGCCTCTAGAGATGCCCCCCCAACATACAAACAGAATAGATGCTCTAGAGATGACCCCCCAACACACAAACAGAATAGACGCCTCTAGAGATGCCCCCCCAACACACAAACAGAATAGACGCCTCTAGAGATGCCCCCCCAACACACAAACAGAATAGATGCCTCTAGAGATGCCCCCCCCAACACACAAACAGAATAGACGCCTCTAGAGATGCCCCCCCAACATACAAACAGAATAGATGCTCTAGAGATGCCCCCCCAACACACAAACAGAATAGATGCTCTAGAGATGCCCCCCCAACACACAAACAGAATAGATGCTCTAGAGATGCCCCCCCCAACACACAAACAGAATAGATGCCTCTAGAGATGCCCCCCCAACACACAAACAGAATAGACGCCTCTAGAGATGCCCCCCCCCCCCACACACACAAACAGAATAGACGCCTCTAGAGATGCCCCCCCCAACATACAAACAGAATAGATGCTCTAGAGATGACCCCCCCAACACACAAACAGAATAGACGCCTCTAGAGATGCCCCCCCAACACACAAACAGAATAGATGCTCTAGAGATGCCCCCCCAACACACAAACAGAATAGACGCCTCTAGAGATGCCCCCCCAACACACAAACAGAATAGATGCCTCTAGAGATGCCCCCCCAACACACAAACAGAATAGATGCCTCTAGAGATGCCCCCCCAACACACAAACAGAATAGACGCCTCTAGAGATGCCCCCCCAACACACAAACAGAATAGATGCTCTAGAGATGCCCCCCCAACACACAAACAGAATAGACGCCTCTAGAGTTGCCCCCCCCCCCAACACACAAACAGAATAGATGCCTCTAGAGATGCCCCCAACACACAAACAGAATAGACGCCTCTAGAGATGCCCCCCCAACACACAAACAGAATAGATACCTCTGGAGATGCCCCCCCCCCCCACACACAAACAGAATAGACGCCTCTAGAGATGCCCCCCCCAACACACAAACAGAATAGACGCCTCTAGAGATGCCCCCCCAACACACAAACAGAATAGACGCCTCTAGAGATGCCCCCCCCAACACACAAACAGAATAGATGCCTCTAGAGATGCCCCCCAACACACAAACTGAATAGACGCCTCTAGAGATGCCCCCCCAACACACAAACAGAATAGATGCCTCTAGAGATGCCCCCCCCCCCCCCCCCCCAACACACAAACAGAATAGATGCATCTGGAGATGACCCCCCCAACACACAAACAGAATAGACGCCTCTAGAGATGACCCCCCCCCCCCAACACACAAACAGAATAGACGCCTCTAGAGATGACCCCCCCCCCCCAACACACAAACAGAATAGACGCCTCTAGAGATGACCCCCCCCCCAACACACTAACAGAATAGACACCTCTACACTTACAGCGGGTGAAATAAATATTGAACACGTCACCATTTTCCTCAGTAAATACACTACTCAAAAAAATTAAGGGAACACTTAAACAACACAATGTAACTCCAAGTCAATCACACTTCTGTGAAATCAAACTGTCCACTTAGGAAGCAACACTGATTGACAATACATTTCACATGCTGTTGTGCAAATTGAATAGACAACAGGTGGAAATTATAGACAATTAGCAAGACACCCCCAATAAAGGAGTGGTTCTGCAGGTGGTGACCACAGACCACTTCTCAGTTCCTATGCTTCCTGGCTGATGTTTTGGTCACTTTTGAATGCTGGCGGTGCTTTCACTCTAGTGGTAGCATGAGACGGAGTCTACAACCCACACAAGTGGCTCAGGTAGTGCAGCTCATCCAGGATGGCACATCAATGCGAGCTGTGGCAAGAAGGTTTGCTGTGTCTGTCAGCGTAGTGTCCAGAGCATGGAGGCGCTACCAGGAGACAGGCCAGTACATCAGGAGACGTGGAGGAGGCCGTAGGAGGGCAACAACCCAGCAGCAGGACCGCTACCTCCGCCTTTGTGCAAGGAGGAGCAGGAGGAGCACTGCCAGAGCCCTGCAAAATGACCTCCAGCAGGCCACAAATGTGCATGTGTCTGCTCAAACGGTCAGAAACAGACTCCATGAGGGTGGTATGAGGGCCCGACGTCCACAGGTGGGGGTTGTGCTTACAGCCCAACACCGTGCAGGACGTTTGGCATTTGCCAGAGAACACCAAGATTGGCAAATTCGCCACTGGCGCCCTGTGCTCTTCACAGATGAAAGCAGGTTCACACTGAGCACTGAGTCTGGAGACGCCGTGGAGAACGTTCTGCTGCCTGCAACATCCTCCAGCATGACCGGTTTGGCGGTGGGTCAGTCATGGTGTGGGGTGGCATTTCTTTGGGGGGCCGCACAGCCCTCCATGTGCTCGCCAGAGGTAGCCTGACTGCCATTAGGTACCGAGATGAGATCCTCAGACCCCTTGTGAGACCATATGCTGGTGCGGTTGGCCCTGGGTTCCTCCTAATGCAAGACAATGCTAGACCTCATGTGGCTGGAGTGTGTCAGCAGTTCCTGCAAGAGGAAGGCATTGATGCTATGGACTGGCCCGGCCGTTCCCCAGACCTGAATCCAATTGAGCACATCTGGGACATCATGTCTCGCTCCATCCACCAACGCCACGTTGCACCATAGACTGTCCAGGAGTTGGCGGATGCTTTAGTCCAGGTCTGGGAGGAGATCCCTCAGGAGACCATCCGCCACCTCATCAGGAGCATGCCCAGGCGTTGTAGGGAGGTCATACAGGCACGTGGAGGCCACACACACTACTGAGCCTCATTTTGACTTGTTTTAAGGACATTACATCAAAGTTGGATCAGCCTGTAGTGTGGTTTTCCACTTTAATTTTGAGTGTGACTCCAAATCCAGACCTCCATGGGTTGTTAAATTTGATTTCCATTGATAATTTTTGTGTGATTTTGTTGTCAGCACATTCAACTATGTAAAGAAAAAAGTATTTAATAAGATTATCGCATTAATTCAGATCTAGGATGTGTTATTTTAGTGTTTTTTGAGCAGTGTATATTTCCAAAGGTGCTATTGACATGAAATTTTCACCAGATGTTGGTAACAACCCAAGTAATCCATACATACAAAGAAACCAAAACAAATAAGTTCAGAAATTAAGTTATGTGTAATAATGTGAAATGACACAGGGAAAAGGCATGGAAAGGCATGTATTGAACACATGAAGAAAGGGAGGTGCAAAAAGGCATGGAAAGCCAAGACAACAGCTGAAAACGATCAGTAATTAAAAAGCAATCCAGCCCCCTGTCAGTGCAAATTAATATCAGCTGGTTCAGTCCCAACTGATGGCCTACAAAAAGGTCTCATTGCCAAGATGTCACATAAGACACATCTCATGATGGGTAAAAGCAAAGAGCTGTCTCAAGACCTTCGCAACCTAATTGTTGCAAAACATAATGATGGCATTGGTTATAGGCACATTTCTAAGCTTCTGAATGTTCCAGTGAGCACTGTTGGGGCCATAATACGGAAGTGGAAAGACAATCATTTCACCATAAATTTGCCTCGACCAGGTGCTCCTCGCAAGATTTCTGACAGAGGAGTGAAAAGAATAATCAGAAGAGTTGTCCAAGAGCCAAGGACCACTTGTGGAGAGCTTCAAAAAGACCTGCAATTAGCAGGTACTGTTGTCTCAAAGAAAACAGTAAGTAATGCACTCCACCGCCATGGCCTGTATGCACGCTCACCACGCAAGACTCCATTGCTGAATGCACAACATGCACAACATTTGGAAAAGCCAGTGAAATACTGGGAGAATATAGTGTGGTCAGATGAGAGCAAAATGGAACTGTTTGGATGTCATAATACACACCATGTTTGGAGGAGAAATGGCACTGCACATCACCCTAAAAACACCATACCAACAGTGAAGTTTGGAGGTGGGAACATCATGGTGTGGGGCTGCTTTTCAGCAAATGGTACTGGCAAACTTCACATAATTGAAGGAAGGATGAATGGGCAAATTTACCGAGACATTCTTGACAAAAATCTGCTGCCATCTACCAGGATGATGAAGATGAAACAAGGGTGGACATTTCAGCAAGACAATGATCCCAAACACACAGCCAAGGAAACTCTCAATTGGTTTCAAAGAAAGAAAATAAAGCTGCTAGAATGGCCCAGCCAATCACCTGACTTAAATCCCATTGAAAATCTATGGAAAGAACTGAAGATCAAGATTCATAGAAGAGGCCCACGGAACCTTCAAGATTTGAAGACTGTTTGTGTGGAAGAATGGGCCAAAATCACACCAGAGCAATGCATGCGACTAGTTTCTGGCGTCTTGAAGCTGTCATTACCAACAAAGGCTTTTGTACAAAGTATTAAATAAATATCAGTAAGTGTGTTCAATACTTTTTCCCTGTGTCATTTCACATTATCACACATAACTTAATTTCTGAATTTATTTGTTTTGGTCTTTGTACGTATGGATTACTTGGGTTGTTACCAACATCTGGTGAAAATATCATGTCAATAGCACCTTTGGAAATACTGAGAAAAATGGTGACTTGTTCAATACTTATTTCACCCGCTGTATATATGCTCTTATCCTCTTTATCCAACGATGGCCCCATCTCCACATCAATGACCCTCATACGACACATGCCCATGACCCCCACACACACCCCTCCTTCCTTGTTGTCTCGTCATATGAGGATCTGTTTGGCCTCGAGCGGCCACCCTCCCCTGCCTGTTAAATGGGTTAACATTAATAAAATCTCATCCATCCGGTCCTTGGTGTCTCCTGCAGACGGCTAAGGTACCAATTATTTTCACTGGGGATCTTGATTGTTCTTAGGGAAGACATCTCTCAGGCAGAGACTGGGCTGGGATCCAACATCCAGGATTCTCCGACAGCAACATGCATACATGGGGTGCGTGAGTGTGTATTTGGGTGGGACAGTGGTATGTGTGTGTGTGTGTTGGCCTCGGTGCTCACACCCTGTCTTAAAAAGAGCAGCAGGGGATTCATACAAGGCTCTGACACGAAGCTCTCATTTCTAATGGAGTCTTTGAATGGCCAAATTACTCTGTCAGGGCTAAAGGGAGGAGAATACAGCAGCTTTTGCATCAAGATCAAACTGAATTACACATTACAAACTAGTTAATTTAATCACTAGGGCCGAAAGTGAAAAGAAATACCATATCATTAGAATGAGGAATTAGAATTCATTTCTCGTACTTCTCATATGATTTCATATTCATTCAGAGTACTGGGCTGGAGAAACAGAGGGAGATTGAGGACAAGAAGCAGCTTGTTCTGACTTTATAACAGAGTGGTATTGATGTATTGATCTGTTTCTATTTGAGGAAGTCTGGAGGGTGAAAGGGGAGAGACGGCAGGTGGACAAAGACAAAAGGCTTTAGTTTCAACTCACATCTCCACTCTACACACACTCTGAGTACCCTGGTCACAGAACTTGCTTTAGCCAAGTCCTCTGACTATTATGGATGAGGACCATATTTTTTTTACCTTTATTTAACTAGGCAAGTCAGTTAGGAACAAATTCTTATTTACAATGACAGCCTACCGGTGAACAGTGGGTTAACTGCCATGTTCAGGGGCAGAACGACAGATTTTGCCTTGTCAGCTCGGGGATTCGATCCAGCAACCTTTCGGTTACTGGCTCAACGCCCTAATCACTAGGCTACCTATCCTTGGAACAGTCTGCCTTAACTGACACATAGGCAGGCACGCACAAACAACACTTTTCTATCCCTGACTTACCCTCACATCTGACTGTGTTTGTGTCCAAGAGGAAAACAATTGCAGGGTGTCCTTATAAGTCTTGCTCAGAGACAGGCCCCCCTGAACACTCTCTCTCTCTGCCTCCATGGAGAATAGACAGATGGTTTGTGTGCAGAAAAGACACACGAAATAAGCGCTTGTTGCAACCACCAGGAGAAAAAAACAGACACTTCATTTGGTCAGACATCCCTTCTTCTGTGTTTTATTTTCCACAATGTTTGACTAAGACAATTTTCCCTTGGGTACATTAAAGTTCATCCTATCCTATCCTATAATGAACAAAGACTAACGTCAAAATAGTGGCCCAAGAGAGGAAAAAATAAATCGCAATCTTGTTCAAGGTGTAAGAGTTAAAAATACGTAAATCTCACATTACCACTTTGTGCACTTAACGAGTCAACACAACCTTAGTCAAGTGTGGAGAAAATACGTGACGTCTGAGTCTCAGTCTGAGACAAGGAGGCCAGCCTTACAGAACTAATAGTTATGACTCCCAAAAGGGTTAACTTCTTGCTGTGCAGGAAAAATACAATCTACATACCAGACCAGTGAAGCCTGGACTCATAGAGAGAGCGCTGAGTTGGAAAACAGAATCAGACCACAGATAGTAGCTGAATGACAGGAATTTCAGTACTCAACAAAAATGGCTCCAAAAATGCAGGCCAGCCAGGCAGCCTCTGCATTCAATCCCTGTTACAGAAAGTAAGACAAAAAGTGACTCTTGTCCATGACATGGCTAAATGGACAATAACACATCTCTGGCCATACCTGAACCCCAGTTAACTATCTACTGGGTGGTGCCAGGAACAACAAAGCAATGGTCTGGTGGCTTCTGGAATGTGTTCATTTCCTCTTTGCTGTGACTGTTTACACTAAATGTCCAGCCTGGCTGTGTAATTGAATACAGGAGGCATTTCCATCAACAGGAATGCAGGGTGTGTCTGATATGGAAAAGTATGCATGTATTTGTGTGCTTGTGGGATATTAAATGAATTCACAGGGGTGGAGAATAAAGAATGCACTAAAGCAATACTAGGCCTACTAAAAGTACATTTTGCATCATCCATTTCTCTAGGTCTCAAGAAATTATTTCTTATACGCCCAGACCAGTATGCCTAGTGGTTACCAAAATACTTTCTCAAATCATAGCTATTTTGACACATGCCCAAGTGCAAGGCCTACTGAAGTGCCTATCTATTCCTTGTGAATCCAGATCTCTGGGCTGTTAAATTATTCAAAATATCTGCACTGATATTTTTAGCGCTGTAGCAAACTCAGCAGTTACTTCTGTAGTGTAGAATATCATTCCTCCCCTCCTGGACTGTAGAATGCAGGTAGCCTAGCGGTTAGTGTGTTGGGCCAGTAACCAATGGGTTGCTGGTTCGAATACCAGAGCCAACAAGGTGAAAAACCTATCGATGTGTCCTTGAGCAAGGCACTTAACCCTAATTTGCTCCAGGGGCTGAACCTCTAGGTAGGCTGTCATTGTAAATTAGAATTTGTTCTTAACTGACTTGCCTAGTTAAATAAAGGTTAAATAAAAATGTTAAAGAAATGCAGTCAGGCCTCTCATAGGACAGTGCTGGCCTTTGGTCTCCATCTAGTGGTCAATTTAGGGAACTGTGAGTCTATGTACACTGGTCTTAGAGAAAGAGAAAAAACAAAAGTGAAGGGATGCTTTCTAGTCAAGGATTAGTCAATCTGTGTCTGTCTGGCAAAATGGCCCCTAAAAGATTTACACATTCCTAATATTGAGTTGCCCTTTTGCTCTCAGAACAGCCTCAATTCGTCAGGGCATGTCGAAAGCGTTCCACAGGGATGCTGGCACATGTTGACGCCAATGCTTCCCACAGTTGTGTGAAGTTGGCTGGATGTCCTTTGGGTGGTGGATCATTCTTGATACATACGGGAAACTGTTGAGTGTGAAAAACCCAGCAGCGTTGCAGTTCTTGACACAAACTGGTGCGCCTGGCACCTACTACCATACACTGGTTCAAAGGCACTTAAATATTTTGTCTTGTCCATTCTCCCTCAATGGCACACATACACAATCCATGTCTCAAGGCTTAAAAATCCTTATTTAACCTGTATCCTCCCCTTCATCTACACTGATTGAAGTGGATTCAACGGATCATAGCGGTCACCTGGTCAGTCTGTCATGGAAAGACGTGTTCATGTTTTGTATACTCAGTGTATATACACTGGTACAAAAATCTCCAACCCCAGCTTTTAACAGATACATCTTTAATATAAATATACAGTGATAAAACAAAATGGTTGAAACTACCACATAATCAATTATGAGTACAGGAGTCAAGATGTGGCATGGCACTGGCCATACTCTAATACACAGAGAAAGGAATAGCAGAGACAGATTTCTTCCATGAACAATATGAGCTCAACTGATACACAGATTTTAAATAAAGACATAACATTAACTCTGTAGCAGGTGTTCAAGTATTAAAACAAGGGGGAAAAGAAAAGGCAGTTGATCTGGGTCAACTGCAAATCAATTCCATATGCTGCATCCACATTTTTAAGTTCACCATAGTTGAACGAATATACTCTTCCCCCCCACCCACCCATTTTAACCATTCCAGAAGTTGGTATACTAATAAAATAAGTATTAATAAATACTTACTAAGTACTAATACAAGTACCAGTCAGACTGCAAAGTACTAAAGATACTAGATCAACTTAATATTATTTGTTTGCTCTACATGCATAATTGAATGTAAACATTTGATCTTAAGCTCTAAATAATTCAAATAATTATAACATCAAAAAGCTACACTAACTATTTAAGTAAAACCATTAAATACCTATTCACCTCAATGAGGAACTTGTCACACCAAAATGATGTGCAGCTCAACTAGAACATTTCTGCCCTCTCACCCAATGGCAGGCATGTGGACAGCATACCGTTCACCTCAACGGTATGCTGACATTTTTAAACAAAACAAAGGAATAGATTAGGCTGCAATGAGTATGGACGCTCAATAGAAACAGGTTAAGCCACAACCAGCTCTAATCATTTAACCAAATATTAAATGGATAGCAACAGGAAAGAAAAAATTGTAGGCTTTAGGAAAGTTATATTTTTTTTGTACAATTCTACAGCCGAGAACCTTTACTCTTTATGGTAAACATACAGTAAGAAAAACATTTGGTGCTGGTAGTCAATGGAATTCCCCTGCTACTGTACATCTGGTCTGGGCACACCCCAGTTTACCGTGTACAAAATAGGGCATTTCAGATATCTGTGTCAATTGACTCGGATTATGGTAACAACGACTAGATCTAACATTAACCAGGCCAGTGGTGTCAGCATTATTTTTCTAAACTAGACAGACATTAAAATACATTAAAATTGGCATCAGAGGAAAATATTAATAAATATTGTAAGTGACTGCCTCATAAAAGTAAGGAACGGGAATCAGTACAGTAGGTGTGCAAATCCTGCTGTCGTTACAGACAAACAGGAAGTAAATGCAGGACAGTACTGGAAAACAAACAAACATGTCTTCCTGGTTGTTGCTCTTTGTGTGACTGTGAATGACTACAAATCAGAGCGCAAGAGATTTAAGGCATATCTTTTTGTATCCTTGATCCTATGGTTCTAACGAGATGCTTTTGGAAAACCGGGCCCAGGAAAGGAGTGGATTGTTATAAAAACCTCTGCACTATTGACTATTTTGTAATATACTTAATTTAACAGTAAGAAAAAAATACAATAGTATTTTCTACAGACGTAGAATACAAGTTAAGCTTTAATATACTGTAGCTACATAATTCAAGTTAGATGAAGCCCAAAAATTGTATTATGCATAGTATCATACCATGTACAGAATTAGATAATTGAATAGTGTCATCTCAAGGCAAATTGCAGTGTTTTCAAAGGTGTGTGTGTGTGTATCGTTACTGAGTTCACAGGATTAGTCTTTGATTGTATGTTTGAGAGTAACTTCCCGTAAGGTAGAGTGGAGGAGTGATTGTCTGTGTTGGTCATGAGGCTGTTGGGGTTGTGTGCAGGTGTTCAGGCACCTTGGCTGGGCCTGGGTTGGAGGCAGGACAGAAGACTCAACATTACATTACATCTCCTCATCCTAAGGAGTCCTCAGTCCCCTCTCTGATATACCATCCTCCGAATGTATGGTTTTACCCGCTTCTTCTACCCTCTCCAGTTTACTCCCCTCCACTTCTGCCTTTTCACCCTCCTCTTTGTCAGATTGCTGTTGTATACCATTCTCCATTTTAACCTCCATCTTCTCTTCTTCCTCATCCTCCTGCATCTTTACATTTTCTCCCTTTTTCTCCACCCTCTCCTGTTCTGTTCTTACGGAGCAGTCTTCCACAGGCTCCACCACCAGAAAGCTGCTCTCCCTCCAGTCCTCTTCCATCTTTACCTGGAATACTGGCTCAGAGGCAGACGTCCTGTCCTGGTTCTCCAGAAGGGTGTCTCCAGAGTCCTCCCTAGACTCGATGAGGCAAAGCTGGGTAGGTGGAGAATAGGTGTCTGGGCTGGTGGTGGTGGTGTGACAAGGCAGCTCCAGGAGGAAAGCCCTGGCCCTGCTGGGTGAGCTCAGGTCCTCAGCCTCCTCGCACGACTCCACTCTATGGATTTTAGCTAATGGGAGTGTGGCGTCACCATTTTCCTCATCCCCTACAGCCATCCTGGAGTCAGTATCAAAGGCAGATCTTTTGCTGGTGGAGCGCTTGCTGAGGTTGAGCGGTAGGGCCTGCTCTGGGGGAGGGGTGACGGGAAGACAGGGCTTGCTGCTCAGGTCCTGGGACAAGACCTCCGACAGCCGCTTGGTGAAGGAGTGGAGCTGGACCATGCCCAGCTGTGTATGCATCAGCTGGCGCACCTGCAGGCTGCAGTCCAGATCCAGGGGGAGGACCCGAAGAGGGGGCAGGGGAGGCCTGCTACGGCCCTCCCTGGTGCTGGTACCGCCCCCCCCCCTGGGCTGCCTCGTCCAGCCCACAGCCCGAGCACTGGTGGTGGGACTGGGGATGGGGCTGGTCCTCCTTGGGAAGGGGGGCGTCTGAGCTCCCTGCCTTGGCCTGGAGGTGGAGGCTGGAGGGCTGGTGGGAGGCAGGGTCCTGGGGGTTTAGACCAGGGCTGTCCAAGCTAGTGAGGCCCAGTCGGCTCCTAAAGAGATCCAGGGGACAGAGGCCTTTAGTGGGGCTGAACCCTCCTAGAGAGCCCCCTGCGTGGAACCTGGGGAGAGCAGACAGGAGAATTGCAGGAGACAGAGTGGGTGATGGTGCTAGAGTATCCCCATTCTCCATCTTTACTTCCCTCTCCATTTTGGGCAGGAGGGGGAGGAAGGGGGCAGACATGGGGGACAGGTCTGGGGTTAGTGGCATGTTGGCCAGGTTTAGCCCCTGGAACACAGACAAGGACTGAAGAGAGGGGTCCTGCGGGCTGGGTTTGGCTGGGGGAGAACGGACCACTGGACTGGCCTTGGAGGCTAGAAGTTTGGCCTGGTTCTTTTTGCCTGGAGGTCTGCCCCTGCCCCTCTTCACTACCACCACACCATCTGGAGAAATAGTCTAGTGAGAGAGAGAGAGAGAGAGAGAGAGAGGGGCCATACATGAGGAAGGAGTAACTTAGACATTCTGAATGATTCTCATGTTAGTCTCTATAATGTCATAGAATATATTTAGAAATTAATTTACATCAGATTCAGGTCAAGACTAGCAATGACTGCATATTAAATATCAAATGACTGACATGAACTGAGCAAGTCAACAATTATGAACTTGAACTATGTAGAGAGAGATGAGCAGACAGACACTTACTGGAGGAGGGGTAGGGGTTGCAGCCTTCTTCACTAGCGGTCTCCTCCCCCTCCCCCTCATCCCCCTGCCCCGGGTAGGCCCAGAGGATGCTGGGAGTTTGAGTTCTGCTCCTCTTCCATTTATGTGCTCCTCGTAGGGAAGCATCAGCCTGAGGGAAACACACAAAGCCGAAAGTTCCAGAATGAAAAACACATTTTGTTACGAAACACCAAGGCCAAAAAGCCTAAACTGCCAGGGATTGCAATCAGGTACAGTACATCACATTAGCCCATGGGTCTCTAATACGTCAGGCCACCTAGGAGTACCTAGCCAAACAAGTAAAAGCAATTTTCACACGTTCCACCGCAAACGGTCATACACAAATCTCACAAGTATCAGCCACTGCAAGCTCCCAAGTACTATCTAATCAATGCAACATTGATCCCACCCCTGGTTAGCCACTATTGGCTTAAAAATCCAAACCTAACACAAAGTCTGCTAATTAATTTCCAGCAATATTGTCCCCGTCTGTCTGTGCTGTGAGCGTGTTTGTCTATCACTCTGTGTGTAGCCAGTTGTGATAACAGTCTTGTGGGTTGACAGAAATACTTTCCCCAAAACCTTCTCAATTAAATGTTAACTGCAAAGTAGGCTTACCTGGCAGATGTATATTATGAGTAAGTATATCATTTGTATCTATTATTTGCAAACCATCACTAGACAGGCTGATTAGACACCACATTCCTCATTCACTAGATGTGCAATTAAAGGGCCAGAGCCGTAAAAAATTAAAAGTATTCTGATGCGATTTTAAGCATTGGCATGGACTCAGAACATCTGATTTTGTTGACAGTTGTAATTTTGACAAAAACAAAAATCTAAACCAGGAAAAAAACATGATTTGGGAAAACATAAAAGATAATTTGGGAAAGAAATGACAGATTTTATAGGGCCCCCTTTAGTTGTTTATTAACCATTATTTTACCAGGTATATTGACAGGAAACAGTGCACTACTTTCTCTTGTACATTAAGGACCCAGGGAAAAGTTGAGGGAAAAGGACAAGAATGTGCCTATTTGAAAGCTTAAAAAAAAAAAAAAAAAAAAAAAAAAAGAGAGTAGGTTGCGACGTTTAATTTTTTAAAAGTAGCTCTCATGCTAGAAAAGGTTGGAGACCTCTGCCTATCATTCTAGAGAAATAGTATATTTTGAATTCGTTTTTTTAAATCGTATCAGCCCCCTGAATCAGTGTTTCTCACAGCTGAAGCACTGTAGTTATAACTATGGGCACAACGTAAACTGGTCTGGCCACAAGCAGTGTTCCTGCCTCACCTCTCATAGTGCCTCCTGGTGCAGGTGGCAGCGCTGGTGCTGCCCGGGCATCCTCCTAGTTCATTATACACTTTCTTCCACAAACGATGGGACGTCACCTACAGGAGAGAGATTGTAAAGGCTTTGAAAGTTGTTTTTATTCCCATAAACAGTTCTAACCACTATTGTACAAGATATGCGGATGATACAGTACGATGGCCTTCACTACTCACCCTCTCATGGCCGCCCAGCCGTTTGACTACAGAGTACATGACGAACAGGTCAACTGTCGACACGGAGACAGATAAGAGTGTTAAAGCATACCATAGGTCCTAGGAGCTGTGGCCTTGACTGTCTGGTTTATAACACTGACAGATATACAGCTCGTTCAAAGACATAATCACATGGTGGGAACATTTGATTTCGTTCCATGTGGAAAACTCATCATATCAAACTGAAAGTACGGCAAAGGACCCTTTGTATTCAAAGCCTTTGGTAGGAGTATTAATGGTGGTTGATGAAGTCATTGGGGAGCGACTCACTCTTCTTGAAGCCGAGGTTGGGCACCTTGCTGATGGGTGAGCCGCGGCCCTCCATGTAGCAGTAGAGTTGATCCAGGAACAGCTGCTCATCGGGGTGGGGGAGACAGCCCCCCTCACAGTGCATCTCCACACTGCCCATTACATTCTCCTACAGGATACATCATGTTATAACCATACTACATCTAGTAATGCTGCACAGTCCCATTCCAGTTGGTGTCTATCAGGAAATTAAGTGGAATTTTCACTTCTAAGAATAGCAATTACTTGGCATAAATAGTGTGTTGTGATGCATTTCATAACAAAGAAACCCAAAGGTAATTACTATGATATTACGTAATTACTAAGTGAATATGAGGTGAATAATAAGAACATCTGAAAGTAACTGGAAGACGTTTTTAAGCCATAACAGTTTATAGAGCAAAACAAAGTGTACCTTCATTCTTTCTATCCAGGACTCTGATTGGTTGAGGGCTGGTGGCTCCACAGCTTTCTGGCCTTCTGGCCTGCCTCGCCTCTTGCGGGATCGCCCCTTCAAGCTAAGAGAGGTGCATCCTGGGAACGAGAGATACATTTAATCCTAATTCAAAATAACAAGATAATAATTTGCCTCTCAAAAAACATTTAACTAAGTAGAAAATAACATTGCTTTAGGATCCCATAATTTCAGCACATTGTATGTTCCATACAAGACGGCCAGAACAAACAGTAAACTAGTCAATATGATAATAGTTTAAAAGGTTGCATTAATTCATTTAAATTTGTTGACACATTTTAGATTCCATTGCCTAATTAGGGTTAAAAATATATAAATCACGTCGTTCAATGGCCACATTTACATTAATAGAGAGATCAAGTTCTCCCAGCCTGCCGCTCACCCAGATGTGTCCAGACACTGGCGTTGCTGTCCAGGGTGGGGTGGTTGAAGGTGTCCCTGCAGTAGAGGACCCGTGTGTTGTGTTGGGCCACCCTGATCCCCCCCAGGGCCAGCAGATGGGGGTTCTGGAGCCCCAACCCTACCTCATCCTGGATGCGCCTCTGCAGGGAGCGGAAGCGGCAGTACTGGGGGTAGCTGAGCACCTTGACCCCTAGACGCTCACTTTCAGCCTTCTCTTTGAGTGGTGTTGGGGCTCCATTGGTAATGATGGGGGTAGGTTTGTGATGACCGTTGGTCCTGCTGGACTTCTGGCTGCCTCCTTTCCACCCGTGAGGTTCCGGACAGGTCCACCTCACCAGATCCTCCACTCGCACCACTATCTTCTTAGAGACAGCCAACACCTCATCCTGAGAGAAACACACACACACTTAGATCACCATTTAAAAGCCATACTACTTTATTTGTGCATACCCTCCTCAAAGAAAGGGACGCCAAGATTTTTTTTTAAGAATCAAGGAAATGCATCCCATGACATTTTCACATGCAATATCATTATTTTTTTTATCGCTGAACAAATGACAGAATGTGGCTTCAACGCAAAACACATTGCTAAATTAGTAACCCTTGGTTTATGGTTCTTCACCACATAGGACCAGATGAAGTTCCCCCAGTCAGAGTACCAATGGCCTGTGGCATATGAGGAGCCATCAGAGCCCTCCTTCGCCTCCCAGACCAGTTTGCCACCAATGACAATGATCCACAGCACTTCTGCCTCAGGCACTGATAACCCTGCACACCTATACCACTGATAGAAGCAAGCTGGCCTAGCTCACGTGTTTCACATTCCACCTCCAACTATAGGTGACTACATGAATAACAAACTAGAACAGGTATTTCTTTTACCGTGACTCCCCTCTAAAGATGATATCTTTCACTATGATTAACATAGCACTGTAGTGAAATAGGAGACTTTGGAAAACCATTATCACAGCCAAACAAACTTGGAATAGATAAAATAAAAATACAAGTATACATCTCATAGAACTAATCTTTGCCATCCCAACTTTAGATATGAAGAATAGACTTTAGTAGAAATGCATTTAATTACACATGAATTGTGCAAGTTAATTTAAAATATTTGACTTGAATAAGGATGTCAGGCTCTGATCTCCCTCTAGTTTGCTATGGTCAGAGCCTGACCGATCTATTTATTCTGTTTATATGTTTGGTTTTGTGTTGGTCCCTAATTAGAGGCAGCTGCTTTGCATTGTTTCTAATTGGAGGCCATATTTAATTTGTTGTGTTTCACCTTTCTGGTGGATCATTGTTTTTGGTTTAGTGCTGTTTAAGCCTACCTATGTTTCGTTCGTGGTTCTCTTTGTTATTTTGTGCCTATTAAATAATCATGTCGCACTACTTCAGCGCTGTGTCTGTCTGCCACTCACCACGTTCGTGACAAAGGAGGGGAGAAGTGACATCAAGCTAATAATTCCTGTTTATAGTTAGTTATTGGGTAACCATTTGTAAATGTAGATTGTGAAACACTTGTGGTTAAACAAGTAGGCTAAAAGCCAGGCACGCACACACAATCCCCCCTTCTCACCTCTCCATGCTCTCTGGTCCTGCCCTTGGGAGTATCCTCAGGGAGGAAGTAGAGTCTGGAGCTGGCCAGCAGATGGTGCTGGACCTGGTCCTCCCACAGTAACATCACCTGAAATAAGAAATACATAGGTATTTAGAAGATGCTTTTATCCACAGCGACTACGTAATCAGTACAGTGGCACAAGAAGGAATGAATCCCAAAAACCTCTGGGGCCTGTTCAGGGGGGTGCAATGTTACAGAACGTTCAAAATCAGGTAGAAATCCTTAGGGAAGAACAGATATTGAGTATCCATCTGCAAAGTCACCACCCTGAATACACCCCTGGTATGGCAAGTATCATGTACAAACTAACAGCGATATGAGAATTCATACCTCAGCGATGCCCACAGGTTCCTCGGGGCCACAGCGGACATAGTAGAACTCCCCCAGTTTCCAGACCTGGGCAGCGGCTCCGGCCATGGCCCCACAGCTCACTGACTTATAGAAGGCAAAGGAGCCACGCAGGCAGGAGGGAGCGCCTAACCACTGTGTGAATGAGTGAGTGTGAGCGAGAGAGAGAGAGAGAGAGAGGTCAGAGTCAGTCAAACATTCCCGTCTGTTCAATGCCAGGGCATGTGATCTGAATCAACCTCAGCCCATAATGTAAACGGAGCCTTGTTCCCTATTCGATTATCATTTTGATGTCCATTTAAGTTTCCTAAATTGTACTATGTTAAAGATTAGTTTAACAAAATCAATTGTACTCATAATTTGTTCCGCAATTATACTGGGAGCAATAATCTTGTCACTATGACTTGGAAAGCTCCACATTATTACTCAAATTGTTTAGACATTTGGGACATTTTGTCTTTAATCCTCAATAAGAACGTTACATCTGTAGCTTTACCTCTTGCTCAGTAATATGAGTAGTATTTTGATTTCAAAAAACAATTCTTACATTAATTTAGGAATATAAAACATGAATACTTAAACTATAAAAAGTTAGATTTTTTTCAATTTCTTTCATTATATTGTCGAACAGAAAATGTAACCAATCACAGCCCTCCTACTTGTATCATTGTACATCCTGCAAATCACCAGCAGAGGGCGACCATTTTGAATATGAATATACTATATATTAATTTATTATTATGAACAACAAATACAAAAACAGAAATATACAAACAATTAGGATCAGAATCTCTGATCCCACTTTGAAATGTCAGTAGAGTGTATTATGTACTATATATATATATATATATATATATATATATATATATATATATATATACACATACACACACACAAACATACAAATAAAATGAATCACATCAAACATTTTACATTTTTATATTTTTCAATATTCATAAATTGATGTATGAAATGTTTTTAGCGAAATCAAAATACTACTCACATTACAGAGCAAGCGGTAAAGCGTCATATGAGACCAATTTTGGAGTCTTAAAAGGAGGCCTGGGTAAGGCCAAAATATCACAACAATAAAAATAATATTATTTTCCCTTTATTTATACAGGTTTTTCTCATTGAGATAAAATCTATTTTTCCAAGAGAGACCTGGTCCAACAGCAGCAGGGGGAACAAAGTTTCAGACTAAACAACTTACATACACTAGCACAACATTGAATAAAACTATACACACATACAACAATTACATATTCCGTAAAGAAACACAAATGTCATAATTTAAAAAACTAAATTGTCCTAAAGACAATTACAATATTCTATGATATTAACATCGACCAAGTGTTTAAACTAGATCATCAAATCAAAAAATTATCAGAATACTCTAACTTTAATTAATTATGTAAAATATATGTAAATAGTCCTTCATCCAAAGGACCCTTCTATGGATTACATTTTGTGAAAAATCACAGAATTTGTGGTCTTCTTTTGATATAGTTTTGTGAGGAATCACCCAGTACAACTAACTATTGTGCCCATCACAAATGTCAGTAATATAGACATGGCAAGTTTAATTTAAATTGCAAACCTCAAACATTTGAAGTAAACGAATATAGATGTCATCCCTTCCATGTGTACAATTTGAATGTCAACTCGCACACAGAAACACTTCTCACATGACACAAATTATCCATTTGGGCCATGAGCATAAACTTTCAGATTCCACCCAATGTTCCTGGCAAAGGCCTGCATTACTCCCCATTTATCAACATTACTTCATGCATATGTTGTTCTGCTCAATCTATGGCTCTCTATATGAGAGTGACCTAACTGCTAGTGGCCACAAAGGACGGACATTTTCACTAAATGACAATGGCTTCAATCATCTGAATTAGGCCAAATACAGAGAGCCCCTACGCTCTCCACTCTAGCGTTAACATGCACCAATACCAGTGGTGTAAAGTATTTAAGTAAAAAATACTTTAAAGTACTACTTAAGTCATTTTTTGGGGTATCTGTGCTGTACTTTACTATTTATATTTTTGACAACTTCTACTTCACTACATTCCTAAAAATATATATTGTACATTTTCCCTGACAACCAAAAGTACTTGTTACATTTTCAATGCTTAGCAGGACAGGAAAATTGTGAAATTCACGCACTTATCAAGAGAACACGTGGTCATCCCTACTGCCTCTAGTCTTGCGGACTCACTAAACACAAATGCATCTTTTGTAAATAATGTCTGAGTGTTGCAGTGTGCCCCTGGCTATCCGTACATTTTAAAAACAAGAAAATGGAGCTGTCTGCTTTGCTTAATATAAGGAATTTTAAATGATTGATGAGGATTTACTTTTGATACTTAAGTATATTTAAAACCAAATACTTTTTGGTTTTTACTCAAGTACTGTTTTACTTGAGTAACTTTCTATTAAAAAGGTATCTATACTTTTACTCAAGTATGACAATTGAGTACTTTTTCCACCACCGACCAATACCCATTCCAAAGTATTAATCTACTTAGTAGGCAACCCTTATTCATAGATAGCATGATGTGACTGTATGCATATTCCCATATGTGTGAAAGGGTTATAAAAATAAAAAGATACAATTGGATATCCTTAAAAAGGAAAAGGAGAGCCACACACTCTAGGAACTCAGATGCAATAATGGAATTACCTAATAACCAACATTTCGACAGACAAGCTGTCTTCATCAGGGTATAATGATGAAGACAGCTTGTCTGTCGAAACGTTGGTTATTAGGTTATTTAATTATTGCATCGGAGTTCCTAGAGTGTGTGGCTCTCCTTTTCAAGTGTTCCACTCCTCTGGCCAGCACCTCGCCTAAACAGGTGTGTGTTTCTTTCGCCTCTAGTACAATTGGATATCCAACATAAAATACTTGTTTTGTGATTAATCAAAACTATGATGAAATGTGTTTGTAATATGCTATTTGAATTCATATAGACCTTTACAAGCTCTGAAGGCCTCATTTTAAAATATATAATAAATCAATCCATTATCTATGTTCAGCCTCTTCTAACATTTACACCCCTCTAGGCCTATTATAGGGTCTATCCTAGCTGCCTAAAATTCTCAAATTCGCACCCACCCCACCCCCTATTGTAGGCAACCCGGTCCCCTACCCGGTCCCCTACCCCACTTCCAATGTAGCAGGAACAGAGCTGTGCGTGCACACGTTGATCACTTGGCCAACTAGTGGTGAAAACGAGGCAAGGCTGATTCTACAGCAAATCCTAAAGCCACATAAAACTGGATTTTCCATTTTTTCAAGAGAGGATTTGGAAATAAAAACCCCTAACCTACAGATAGGATACGTCAATGCTCGTGTTCGCTTTTGATATAGCCTGCACTGCTGTTCCAGAAAGAGAGCTATGAATAGAAAATGTGTTCTTTCTGCAAAATAACATTATGTGACCTTGGATATCCTATTATACAAAACATTGTAGCCCTGATTCCTTAGACATTAGATAATTGGAACATATAATATCCAACATAACTTTGAGAAACCTACGCTTACTGTATAGGCTACAACTTAAATATCATTATGAATTCAGTATAGCATATATATGTTTAACATTTCTGATATTAAATATTAAACCAATATAGGCCTACTGTTAGTCCTAAAATTCGACAAAAGTTTTGTGGGCCTGGTATGATACAATCAAGATAATCCTCGCAATTTCAAGTACAAAGTACAGCGATTTCCTCACAATATTAAGATTCCATTTCGAGCTATACCAAATACACACGATACATTATGTCAGGGATTTTTTATATCCATATGTTGGCCCTTTGTTCGATAAATAAATTGTTCCACCTAGCTCTTTAGATTATATTTTTATCTTTAATATCACGTCTCTGCAAATGTAAGATATAAATTTTCGATTTACTCAAAACTTGATTTTAAGGTACAATACCATCGATTTAGTTGAAAAACAAGCATAAAAGTTTCTTAATATTGCGGAATCGTCCGATCAAATTGTCTTTAATGTGGAAATGTGGGGGTTGGGGTAGAGAGGGAGAACGTAGGTAGTCGACACGACACACAAAGAAATGAATCATTAACAGGAAGAAAATATAGACATATTGAAGTAGAATTAAATTGCAAACCCTGACCAATAAAATCCTATAATCATGTCAGCGGAATTTGAGGCTTTCAAAATATCATAGCGAGCCATTTTCTCTCTTGGAAAGTTGTGACTCATCCAGCAAAGTTGTAATTGCGAGTCTTTTTTTTTTTTTTTTAAAGCTTGATAGGATAACAATCAATTCGACATTCTAAACAGAATTACACATTTGAAAACGTGAAAACTGATATCAAAATGAGACCGACACACAGTCGGTTTATTTTCGATATCAACAGGTAAAAGTGGCATGCGTGCGCATAGGAAAATCACTACTTATTTCAAAATAATATAAAGTGAGTGTCGGCTTTACCTGTATTGCATTCTGCTCCATTGCAGCAACACATTCCCTTATTCCCTCTCAGAGCCCCCTATCAAGTTACACAGCCGGGAACTCACCGGCACACAAACAAATGCACAAGAAAAGGTTTCTTTTTTTGTGAAAATAGGACAGGATCTAGGTGTGGCCAAAGCTGTTTGCGAGAGTAGGCTATAACATATTGTTAATATGAAAGTGGTTATTTTTCACGTCAGGACATTTTTACCTTCCTGAAATCATTGTTGTTCGAGTTTAGAAATGTCCTCCTTTTATTTTACACGACGGTATCGCAGCAATTAAGTTGAGTTACATTGTAATATCAAAATTGTTGAGTTGATACTTTGGTAGGCTATAACCACGGAGCATGCGTGGAGACAAACGCTTGGTGATCATTTGAAGTAATCGTGCCTCGTACATGATACATTCACCGTATAGTGAGGGAAATGTTGAAGAGCAAAGACGAACACGTGATAGTTGTTACATTCGACAGTGCAACATTGTAACTACTAGCCAACTGGGGGTGCAGGGACATTTACATTGCAACAGTACCGTGCTAGCCATCTTTGATTTGCAACACCTACGTTGGTTGGCCAACCTAGCTTTCTGAACACGTGTTCTGTCAATTGTAGTGCCTGACTATTCTATAATTGTATAATTTTGCTGAAAACTTTGAATAAACCTGACGTTCCTCTAGTTTCTCCGACAGGGGGAGTGAGCACGTGTCTCTTTCCATTCTGTGGAACTTATATTTGTATTGGCCATGAAATTCATAAATGTGTACTCCCTAGAAAATAATTGTATGAACAAGATGCCATTTCAATATGGCTGCAGTGTTATAGTATCTGGTCTCTAAATATACTAAATACAGTGAGATATTCACAATTCAAAGTTTTCAAGTAGTATACAGTTATATATACTAATACATTTTTTAAAACATTATTTTAATTTCACATACAGCAGGTTTGGAAATAAGATACTTTTCTCCCTGAAAGTAATGTAATACAGAAAAGATTGCTTTGCATTTGTCAAAAATATAACTGTTTTTAAATTAGATACTGTAAAAAATAGAGAAGTTGAACTTTAGAATAATAATAATATAATATATGCTATTTAGCAGACACTTTTATCCTAAGTGACTTACAGTGATGCATGCATACAGTAAGTTGAATTAATTAATGATTTCATTATTTGAGTTTCCATACAGTAGGCTACAAGAAAGTGAGTGAGGTGTTTAGCATGTAGGGAGACTGGGGCATAAAGTAACACTCTCTTATTCAGAGAGACTTACAGTTAGTGCATTCATCTAAAGATAGCTAGGTGGGACAATCACATATCACAATCATAGTAAGTAAAAATGTTTCTCAATAAAGTAGCTATCAGCAAATTCAGAGCTAGTAAGGGGGGAAAAAGTAAAGTGTGAGTGTTAGTTCACGAAAGGCTGAACTAACGCTCGGGAGCGAGGACACAAAGTAACAACTAAATAACTCAAATTAGAAACCACTTACAGTCATGTGAAAAAGTAAGTACACCCCCTGGGAAGTTCTTTTTTTAAACATATTTGGACAGATGTATATGTAATCTTCACTTCAACACTATTGACAGATAAAGGTTACCCAGTTTAACAAATTACTTGAAAATGCAATTAAAATAAACCAAAATACCTTTTCCTTATGGGGAAAAAGTTAGTACACCCCTTTACCATCACATACAATGGCTAAAATTTGAATTAGGTGTACCAGAACAAGTGCAAATGATTAGAAAACATTAGAGAGAAACTTAGATAAGATAAGGAATTGGTATGGTTTGATCTTAACCATGTGGGTGTGTGGTAACACATAATTCAAAGATCAAAAGACCTACCCGAGGCCCTCAGAAGAAAGATTATTGATGCCCATGAGTCTGGGAGGGGCTACAAATCCATTTCCAAGCAATTCGAAGTACATCATTCAATTTCCAAGCAATTCGAAGTACATCATTCCACTGTCCGATGAAAATTCCAGACCACTGGCAAACAACCTAGGACAGATTGTCCCATCAAAGTCAGCCCAAGAGCTGAACGAAAGATGCTCATAGAAGTCTCTAAGAACCCCAGGGTAACATCAAGGGATCTACAGGCCTCTCTTGCCACAATCAATGTCGAATTGCATGGGTACACTGTCAGAAAGAGACTGCACAAACTTGGCCTACATGGGAGTTCAGGAAGGAAGAAGCCCCTGCTCACAAAAAATAATATCAAGACACAACTGACTTTACCCAGGTTTACTTAATTCTAATTTTAGCCATTTTATGTGATGGTAAAGGTAGGGGTGTCCTAACTTTTTCCCCATAAGGAAAATACATTTTTGTTTATTTTAATTGTATAACATTTTCCCCAAAAAAATGTTTTGTGTGATTTGTTAAATTGGGTAAACTTTATCTGTCAATCGTGTTGAAGTGAAGATTGCATATCCATCTGTCCAAATATGTAAAAAAAAAAAAGAGAACTTTGCAGGGGGTGTACTTACTTTTTCACATGACTGTAAAAAGCTGTTATTCAATGTGCTAATGTTTGGTTAGTGTATCTGAATGCCTAGGAAGTTTTGTTTGAATCCATAAATTATTTTTTGATTGACACTTTTGTTTTTCAGGCCAAATTCGAAATATTCTCTTTATTCATTATTGACCTGTGGAACATTCCCCATGTATCGCAACTTATATCATTTTTATCAGTAAGAAGAGGTATTTTGATTGGTATAGTTGATGACAATAATTATTGTTGTATTGTCTCACAAGACTCAGATTACATTGTAACACATAATGGTAAAAAAGTGTACTTCTTTACATCAAGATTAGCATTACAACTAAGATAATACCTTAGAGAAAAAGAAAAGTCAAACTCATACGAATGCTAAAAGTATCTTATATAAAATAGGCTATATTCATTTTGGCTACTCTGCTTTTTATCAATAGCCTATGACCTGCCTAAAAGATCAAATTAACAACAGGACAACAACCCTAAGCACACAGCCAAGACAACGCAAGTATCTGAATGTCCTTGAGTGGCCCAGCCAGAGCCCGGACTTGAACCCGACCGAACATCTGGAGAGACCTGAAAATAGCTGTGCAGCAACGCTCCCCATCCAACCTGACAGCGCTTGAAAGGATCTGCAGAGAAGAATGGGAGAAACTCCCCAAATACAGGTGCGCCAAGCTTGTAGCGTCATACCCAAGAAGATTTGAGGCTGTAATCACTGCCAAGGGTGCTTCAACAAAGTACTGAGTAAAGCCTCTGAATACTTAACCTGTTTTTCTTTTGTCGATATGGGGTATTGTATGTAGATTGATGAAAAAACAACAACAATATAATCCATTTTAGAATGAGGCTGTAACATAATAAACTTTCCAAATGCACTGAATGTTGTTTGTACAAAAATATTATACATCTAACTCAAATAATATTTTCACAAATAAGCAAAAGACTAAAAGTAGCCTATTTCCTACTTTGTTCCCCAGTCTCCTGTACCTTACAATCTTTGTCTATGACAAAAGCATTTCATGGTGCTGCATTTCAAGTTGTCTAGTCGAACACATGGCTTAATTGTCCTCCTCTTCATCCTCTTCCTCATCCTCCTCTCCGTCGCTGTCCTCTAGCATCCGGGACTGCATGGCCAGCCTCTGTGCCACTGCCGTTACCATGGCAGCTCCCTTCCCGCTGCCGTCATCGGAGACGAGGAAAGTGATGTCACACTTGGGGGCCAGGATGCGTACGGTCTCCCGGAGCTTCTCACTGAAGCTGGAGGGGAGAACCGGGGAGGGAAGGGAGCAGGGACGGTGTTGAGAAAGACAGGGGGGATAGTCAACTCAATGTATGGTTACCTGTACATCTGATACTGACATAGGTCCCGACAGTTCAAAGGAGTGAATAAGAGGGATACAATCTCCCTGGACACTAAATAGCTTATTCCATGAAATACTCCCATCATGTGAAATTCCTGCATTTAGACAGAGAGAGTGGAAAGGCAGGGTTAAGGTTGAGAGAGGAATATAATTAACTTTAGGAAGGGAGGATGGTGGTAAGAACAAGATATTATTGAAATTCAGCCACTTGTGAATACGCTGAGGAAACAAAGGCAGGAAATCCACACAGCTATTATGGCGGCCCAAGAGGATATTCTCCATTCAATCAAGTGACAAGAATTTCCACTTAAACTGAAATAACCCTATGAAAAATGTCATTTAATTTCTATCTGAGGTGAACATACTTGGGGTGTTTCTTGTACACTGTGCCGTCCACCCCCACTGTGGTGCTTAGATGGTCCAGTCCACGGTTGACACGGATACGGTTGGCAATGGTTGCCAAGGCAGCAGCGCACAACTGGGCCGAGCGTGTTGACAGAGAGTCGCACACCAGGCGCACAATCTGACAGTCCACAGGCCCGGCAGGCAGGTCCAGCTCTGACAGAATCTCCTGGGCCTTCTGCAGTCCTGTGTTCTCCCTGAGACAAGCAACACTCATCAGTTGAGTCATCCATCAATATACTTTGCTATGAATGCAAGCTGATACAAGTGACATAAATGGATTTCAAATAGATAGGTTGTAATGGATTAAACTGACTGAGAAGGCCTATTAACGGTAAATGGTATAATATAGTTGTAAACACAGCTCACTTTTCTCAACGCTACACAATGGAAGTTTCTGTATTATGTAGCACACTGATATTTAAAAAATAACTGCTATATTTAGGATCTGTACAGTCGTGGTCAAAAGTTTTGAGAAGGTTTGCTGCTTCAGTGTTCTTAGATCTTTATGTCAGTAGTTACTATGGTACACTGAAGTATAATTACAAGTATTCCATAAGTGTCAAAGGCTTTCATTGACAATGACATTCAGTTTATGCATAGAGTCAATATTTGCAGTGTTGACACTTCTTTTTCAAGACCTCTGCAATCCGCCCTGGCATGCTGTCAATTAACTTCTGGGCCACATCCTGACTGATGGCAGGCCATTCTTACATAATCAATGCTTGGAGTTTGTCAGAAGTTGTGGGTTTTTGTTTGTCCACCCGCCTCTTGAGGATCGAACACAAGTTCTCAGTGGGATTAAGGTCTGGGGAGTGCCCTGGCCATGGACCCAAAATGTTGATGTTTTGTTCCCCGAGCCACTTAGTTATCACTTTTGCCTCATGGCAAGGTGCTCCATCATGCTGGAAAAGGCATTGGTCGTCACCAAACTGTTCTTGGATGGTTGGGAGAAGTTGCTCTCGGAGGATGTGTTGGTACCATTCTTTATTCATGGCTGTGTTCTTAGGCAAAATTGTGAGTGAGCCCACTCCCTTGGCTGAGAAGCAACCCCACACATGAATGGTCTCAGGATGCTTTACTGTTGGCATGACACAGGACTGATGGTAGAGCTCACCTTGTCTTCTCCGGACAAGGTGTTTTCCGGATGGCCCAAACAATCGGAAAGGGGATTCATCAGAGAAAATTACTCTACCCCAGTCCTCAGCAGTCCAATCCCTGTACCTTTTGCAGAATATCAGTCTGTCCCTGATGTTTTTCCTGGAGAGAAATGGCTTCTTTGCTGCCCTTCTTGACACCAGGCCATCCTCCAAAAGTCTTCGCCTCACTGTGCGTGCAGATGCACTCACACCTGCCTGCTGCCATTCCTGAGCAAGCTCTGCGCTGGTGGTGCCCCGATCCCGCAGCTGAATCAACTTTAGGAGATGGTCCTGGCGCTTGCTGGACTTTCTTGGGCGCCCTGACGCCTTCTTCACAACAATTGAACCTCTCTCCTTGAAGTTCTTGATGATCCGATAAATGGTTGATTTAGGTGCAATCTTACCAGCAGCAATATCCTTGCCTGTGAAGCCCTTTTTGTGCAAAGCAATGTTGACGGCACGTGTTTCCTTGCAGGTAACCATGGTTGACAGAGGAAGACCAATGATTTCAAGCACCACCCTCCTTTTAAAGCTTCCAGTCTGTTATTCTGACTCAATCTCGATCTCCAGTCTTGTCCTCGTCAACACTCTCACCTGTGTTAATGAGACAATCACTGACATGATGGCAGCTAGTCCTTTTGTGGCAGGGAAATGCAGTTGAAATGTTTTTTGGGGGATTAAGTTCATTTTCATGGCAAAGAGGGACTTTGCAATTAATTGCAATTCATCTGATCACTCTTCATGACATTCTGGAGTATTTGCAAATTGCCATCATCAACACTGAGGCAGCAAACGTTGTGGAGACCAATACTTGGGTCATTCTCAAAACTTTTGGCCACGACTGTAGATATATGACACATAAGAGCATGGTGTGTCAGTCACTCACTCCTCTATCTCGGAGATGAATCTGGTCTCAAAGCTGTCCTGGGTGAGCAAGGCCTCTGATAGATCTCCTCCAAACAGTAGCTTGTCCCGAGCCAGCTTCAACACCACCAGCCTGGCTATCTCTCCCAGGTACATACCACTGACCATCTTCTCAAACCTGGATACAGAAAGACAGACAGACACACAGACAGACACACATACATGAAAAAACAACAGAGAGTCAAGTATACAACAGAGTGTTGATAAATTGGCCAGGGTGTAAAGTCAAGAGACCCAAGAATAGAAGTTAGAATCATAGCTGTATTTTTATGTACTTTAGCTATGTGCTTTCAACTGCTCATTAATTAAAAACACATACGCATGCACGCCTGGGTTGAGTGAGTCTCGATCCACCACCAGGTCAAACTCAGTCTGGATGTCCTTTAGGGATCCGTCGTCTCCAAATCCCCCCCACTCTGTATTAATGCACATGCGTCCATCCTCCCCCTCAACTCTCTTTACGTTTTTGATCTCCTCCATGTAACATGCGTTCGTCCCCGTCCCTTGGGAGGCAAAAACAATGTTAGACAGAAACACATGCAAACCCATGCACGCACACAAAACCATGTTGCCATCATCTCCAGCAGAGGGAGCCATTGCAGTGTGAAAGTGCTAGAAACTATGTGTGTTAAATATATGACTCTCCATGGTTATCCTTGACATCTCTAACAATTTACAGTACCACTCAGTACCACTCAGTACAACTCAAATAAGCAAAGAGAAATGACAGTCCATCATCACTTAAAGACATGAAGGTCAGTCAATACGGAACATTTCAAGAACTTTGAACGTTTCTTCAAGTGCAGTCGCAAAAACGCTATAATGAAACTGGCTCTCATGAGGACCGCCACAGGAAAGGAAGACTGCAGCAGAGTTATCTCTGCTGCAGAGGATAAGTTCATTAGAGTTACCAGCCTCAGAAATTGCAGCCCAAATAAAGTAAAATACACATCTCAACATTATTTGTTCAGAGGAGACTGATTGAATCAGGCCTTCATGGTCGAATTGCTGCAAAGAAACCACTACTAAATGACACCAATAAGAAGAAGTGACTTGCTTGGACCAGGAAACATGAGCAATGGACATTGGACTGGTGGAAATCTGTCCTTTGGTCTGATGAGTACAAATTTGAGATTTTTGGTTCCAACTGCCGTGTCTTTGCGAGACGCAGAGTAGGTGATCTACTCTGCGTTCCCACCGTGAAGCATGGAGGAGGTGGTGTTATGGTGTAGGGGTGCTTTGCTGGTGACACTGTCTGTGATTTATTTAGAATTCAAGACACACTTAACCAGCATGGCTACCACAGCATTCTGCAGCGATACGCCATCCCATCTGGTTTGCGCTTAGTGGGACAATCATTTGTTTTTCAATAGGACAATGACCCAACACACCTCCAGGCTGTGTAAGGGCTATTTGACCAAGTAGGAGAGTGATGGAGTGCTGCATCAGATGACCTGGCCTCCACAATCACCCGACCTCAATCCAATTGAGATGGTTTGGGATGAGTTGGACCGCAGAGTGAAGGAAAAGCATATGTGCATATGTGGGAACTCCTCAAGACATTAGGAAGAGCATTTCATGTGAAGCTGGTTGAGAGAATGCCAAGAGTGTGCAAAGCTGTCATCAAGGCAAAGGGTGGCTACTTTTAAGAATCTAAAATGTAAACTATATTTTGATTTTTCTAACACTTTTTGGATTACTACATGATTCCATATGTGTTATTTCAAAGTTTTGTTGTCTTCACTATTATTCTACAATGTAGAAAATAGAAAAAAATAAGAAAAAAAACCTTGAAGGAGTAGGTGTGTCCAAACCTTTCACTGGTACTGTACATACATGTGGTTTTCTAATAACATGATACTTTTACTGTTATATATGGTTACTACATTCACACTCTCCTTCAATTGCTAGGCTAAATGGGACACATCTTATCTTATGCTTTTATTTGTGTTATTTTCTCTAATTCTATGATTGCAGTAGTGTGGCTGCAGTACAGTTAGATGCTACCTACCAATGATCATGCCAATTTCACAGCTCTGGTCCCTGTATCCACAGCTCATCATGGTCCCCACTGTGTCATTCACCATGGCAACGTATCCGATGTCATAATCCTAGGGGAGTGAGAGAGAGAGAGCGAAAGGGAAGCTTGATGGTACCACTTCAAGCAAAACTTACATGTACCTCTCTGTAAACTGCACAGTTGTGTACCAATATTAACTATATAATACTGTAGTAATAATATTCAACATTTTTTTGAAGTGGCGATAGTTGTATCTTGCAAAAATGATGATAGTTGTATGGTTCATGGAGGCCTATAGACTCACTCCTCTCCTGTGGATGGCTTCTCTCAGTAACCTGACAATGTCCTCTCCAACCACTCCTGAACAGTTAAAGCCTTTGGTCCAATGGATCAGGATGCTCTGGAAGTTCAGGTCACATTAACAACAGTACAGTGTGTTAGACAATTACATTTGGAATTGACCACCACAACAAAACAATGCTTTTTTTGATGCTACTTGATTGTCTTTCTACTGGGGATTGGGTGGAAAAATGTTCTACTCATATCAGTCCTTACTGAATGAGATGCCGCCCCCTAGTTTATGTTTTAATTGCTGTGTTGAACCGTACAGATTTCAACTTTTTTAATGGATAATTTTTGTATGTGTGTCTCTGGGGCAGTGTGACGGACCTTGTCGATATCTTTCTGCTCACAGGGGAAGGAGAAGGTGAAGCCCAGAGGCAGAATCTGACCCTTCAGCTCCAGAGACTCCAGGAACTCAGCCAGGCATGCAGCGATGTGATCAAACAACTGGAGATAGAAAGAGAGAAACCACAGTGGCATTACTCTGATTTAATATCGATGGCAAATATCTTGGGTGCCGGTAAAGGATACTAATTCCTTCTGTCAAAAAGTGATGTTAGGTTTTAAATAATTGGGCAAGGTTGACGACTTGTCAGACGTAAGGTTCTCTCTAGAAACTGAGCATGTCTTTCAGCCGTCAACCTGAGGAGACCTGGCAAAGTCACAGCCCTTATGAGTCACCCATATGTATTCCCTTGAGTATGATTAGATTTTTATGGCTTATAAGACACTGTATTTGCTGTTGTCAAATAAATGAAAATGTTTATATACAGTATAAACAGTTTGTACGCACGTAAATACATACATACGTACATATACAGTACATTTGCATTCCTAGTGATATGAAAAACAATTGAAACACAAAACAAAAACCTTTCAATTATACAACTTCTCTTGACGCATCTTCCAAGATTTGGAAATAAAGTTTGCAACCAGGAACCCTTATTTACTGAATAATCACTAATCCAGAATAGTTCTGGTTTCTGTTGTTGCATTTTATCAAACAAGGTTCATTCTCACATGAGTTTGTTCATGTTAAATTCTCACATGAGTATGTCCATGTTAAATTCTCATGAGTATGTCCATGTTAAATTCTCAGTTTAAGTGGGATTTTGTGGCTGACAGACAGGCGGTTTCCCAGCCGATGTCCAATATTTGTAGTTGTAGTTAGATTTAATGAACCATTGAAAGTCTATGTTTACAAAGTAAGAAATTGTAACAACACAGGGATTTACAGGCACTGTTCCCACCTGGGGTTAGAGAATGACCGCCCCATGGGAGGGGTGGGATGAGATCAGCTGTACAAACATGTAAATCCCAAACACACACACACACACACACACATACACACACACACACACACACACACACACACACACACACACACACACACACACACACACACACACACACACACACACACACACACACACACACACACACACACACACACACACCTGTTCTCCCGTCCCCAGCATGATCTCCTTGGGGATGGCACAGATCTTACTGTCCATCTTCAGCAGTTTCTGCATCTCCTCCACCACACGGACATGCAGCACCCGGAAGTTAGTTCCGCCCAGGTCCAGAGCCAGGAAGTCCCCCTTCTCTGTGGGGACCAATCAATGCAAGGAATAGGTTACTGTCGGCCAATTTGCTCAGTCCAAAATCAATGATCAATCATTCATAATATCTACAGTGCAAGAGGACATGAAGAAGTGTATTTGTATTTATTATGGATCCCCATTAGCTGCTGCCTGGAGTCCAACAAAATTAAGGCAGTTATACATTTAAAAAACATTCATAACAAATTTCACAACATTTTAAGTGTGTGCCCTTAGGCCCCTACTATTCTACCACATATCTATAACATAAAATCCATGTGTACATGTGTGTATAGTGCATATGTTATTGTGTGTTTTTATGCATGTGTCTATGTTTGTGTTGCTTCGCAGTCCCCGCTGTTCCATAAGGTGTATTTTATCTGGGGAGTTTTTAAATCTAATTTTACTACTGGAATGAATTACTTGATGTGGAATAGAGTTCAATGTATTCATGGCTCTATGTAGTACTGTGCGCCTCCAATAGTCTGTTCTGGACTTGGGGACTGTGAAGAGACCTCTGGTGGCATGTCTTGTGGGGTATGCATGGGTGTCCGAGCTGTGTGCCAGTAGTTCAAACAGACACCTTGTGCATTCAACATGTCAATACCTCTCACAAATACCACTTTGAGCCAGGAGAGACTGACATGCATATTATTAATGTTAGCTCTGTGTACATCCAAGGGCCAGCCGTGCTGCCCTGTTCAGAGCCAATTGCACCTGACCACACGACTGAACAGTAGTACAGGTGTGACAAAACTAGGGCCTGTAGGACCTGCCTTGTTGATAGTGCTGTTAAGAAGGTAGAGCAGTGCTTTATTATGGACAGACTTCTCCCCATCTTAGCTACTGCTGTATCAATATGTTTTGACCATGACAGTTTACATGGGGTTATTGGGAGCTATAGGTTCATTTCAGACTGGGCACCTCAGTCCAGGTGAGAGGCTGGTTAGGTTACTAAAGTACAGGCCTCAACAAAGGGCAATAACCTAGATCACTGGTGCATACTACGGAGAGTCTTTAAGGAATACAGAGTACAGTACTGTACCTCTCCCATCAGGTGTTGCCCTCACAAAGGTGGGCAGCATCTTGACGGGTGCCCGGCAGTGTGTGTGTTTGCTCAGCCCTCTGATCAGGTCCTTCCTCAGGCGAGTCGACACTTCCTGCAGCTTCTCCACAGAAAGACGGAAAGGCTGCAGACACTCTTCCACCTATGAGAGGAATTGATATCAAGGGTCAATTCCATTTAAATTTAAACTGAAATTGCTTTTCAATAATAAAAATAGGAATTCGAATTTCAGTTTACCCAACCCTAATTGATATTTCCATTTCAGAGGAAGGATAGTATGACGAAAGGCAGGTTTCCCCACAATGTGGCAATGTCCATCAGCTGTCCACGACATAGCAATTCTCTGTCTGTAATATTCCATCTCCAGTTGAAGGAATATATCATGTTAACTTTACTGGATGATTCACAATATGATTTAGTCCTACTTTTATGTTCCCTTTGTGAAATGTTGTACTGTAATCTTAAAAAAATGTTGTAAAGCCAATTATGATGACACAGATATATTGTCTGGCGAAACCAGGGTACGGCAGGTAGCCTAGTGGTTAGAGCATTGTGCCAGTAACCAAAATGTCACTGGTTTGAATACCCGAGCTGAAAAGTTGAACAAAACATCAGTCGATGTGCCCTTAAGCAAGGAATTCAGGAGTGTCGTACTATTATGGCTGACTCTGTAAAACAACACGTTTCACTGTACCTATCCGGTGTATGTGACAATAAAACATAATTACTGGAAAAAAGTGCACTATATTTACAATAAATGTACATCTTAATTCATCCAGGTGGGCCATTTTATTTACCCAGGTTAATTCAGGGCTCTCTTGCTAAATATATTTGATCTCAATGAGACTAATAAAGCTAAAATAAAAATGATAATTGTGATGATGATATCAGACATGACCTCTACATGCTTCTCTTTTCCTCTTCCTTAAATGTTTGGGGCCTTCCTCTCTACCAAGTCATGAGGTCAAAGGAATTGTCTGTAGAGCTCCGAGAAAGGTTTGTGTCGATGGGGAAGTGTACCAAAAAATGTCTGCAGCATTGAAGGTCCCCAAGAACACAGGAAGAACTCTTCCTAGGGTTTCGCCGCCAGGCCAAACTGAGCAATCAGGGGGGAAGGGTCTTGGTCTGGGAGGTGACCAAGAACCCGATGGTCACTCTGACAGAGCTCCAGCTTTCCTCTGTGGAGATGGGAGCCTTCCAGAAGGACAACCATCTCTGCAGCACTCCACCAATCAGGCCTTTTTGGTAGAGTGGCCAAACGGAAGACACTCCTCAGTAAAAGGCACATGACAGCCCGTTTGGAGATTACCAAAAGGTACCTAAAGGCCTCAGACCATGAGAAACAAGATTCTCTGGCCTGATGAAACCAAGATTGAACTATTTTAGCCTGAATGCCAAGCGCCACTTCTGGAGGAAACCTGGCACCCTCCCTACGGTGAAGCATGGTGGTGGCAGCATCATTCTGTGGGGATGTTTTTCAGCGGCATGGACAGGGAGACTAGTCAGGATCGAGGGAAAGATGAACGGAACAAAGTACAGAGAGATCCTTAATGAAAACCTGCTCCAGAACACTCAGGACCTCAGACTGGGGCGAAGGTTCACCTTCCAACAGAACAACAACCCTATGCACACAGCCAAGACAACGCAGGAGTTGTTTCAGGACAAGTCTCTGAATGTCCTAGAGTGGCCCAGCCAGAGCCCAGACTTGAACCCAATCAAACATATCTGGAGAGACCTGAAAATGTCTGTGCAGCGACGCTCCCCATCCAACCTGACAGAGCTTGAGAGGATCTGCAGAGAAGAATGGGAGAAACTCCCCAAATACAGGTGTGCCAAGCTTGTAGCGTCATACCCAAGAAGACTCAATGCTGTAATCGCTGTCAAATGTGCTTCAACAAAGTACTGAGTAAAGGGTCTGAATACATGTAAATGTTTTTGCTTTTTCATTATGGGGTATTATGTGTTGATTGACACACAATAAATTGTAGAATAAGGCTATAACATAACAAAATGTGGAAAAAAAGTTGTCTGAATACTTTCCGAATGCACTGTAAGAGGAGAAAGGTCAGAGGTTATGTGTGTCTCTATGGGACGTCCCGTGGAGGCAGCAAGCGTACCTTACTGAGGGTGTCTGGGGGGATGGTGTCCAGGTCTGGGACGTTCCGTCTCAGTCTGGCCCCCTTGGGGACGGCACCATCGCTCTCAGTGTTGGTATCTGTGGAACTCATCTGGACACACACATAGGGGACATGTTAGTAATCCTTAGCAGAGGAAAATATTTTAAATGAGTCACAATTACAATTACAGTACCTTATTGACTATTCAATTAACTATAGATACTAGATACTTCTTAAAATTCAATCATTAGTGATGCAAGATGATGTCAAGTAGAATATAGTTTTCCAGTTGACTCAAACTTTGAGATGTCTTGTAGCCAGTCAAGACCGTATAATGTACTCTGCATGTCAAATCACTAGTCTTCAATTCTGTACCCTTTTAACTTCACTTCTTCCAAAAGCTTTCAAAATAGAAATATTAGGCTATAATAGGCCATTTTAGGATATGCAACGGAAAATTGTACAGAAGACCAATAATAACAACAATTCATTTAAAGAATTAGACTAACCTTTAGTGGAAAAAATCTACAACTCCGTGTCTTGACAGCAATGTTCAGACTGGCAACAACTTCCTGCTAAACAATTGCATTATGAGTTCGCCTTGGGACGGTGATGATGATACACCCACCACTAGATTACACAATTACACAAAATGCCTTCACGTGATTACTGTACGTGACTGTATTTGTATTTGTATTACTGTATTTGTAGGCTACAATTCATTGAGGTGTTTGGTGCCCTTTGTACTTTACGCATGTATGACACACATTGTATTTAGTTCAAAATTATATTTTTCATTCTACTTCTTAATGTAGCCGAACTTATTCATAAATTAATCACAGTGCATGTATTACACATATAAACACAAAATATGACATAATAGCTAGAGAGCATAATTAATAATATCCATAAAATGATGCAACTTACATCTCTAGAAAAGCCAGTATTTTTTGTTAAAAAACCATAAATATTCATTAGGCTTAGGGTTTTTAGAAATGACTGCAAATGTATATATGTCCCATTTACATAAGTATTCAGACCCTTTACTCAGTTGAAGCACCTTTGGCTGCGATTACAGCTTCAAGTCTTCTTGGGTATGAGGCTACAAGCTTGGAACACCTATATTTGGGGAGTTTCTCCCATTCTTCTCTGCAGATCCTCTCAAGCTCTGTCAGGTTGGATGGGGAGCGTCACTGCACAGCTATTTTCAGGTTTCTCCAGAGATGTTAGATCGAGATCAAGTCTGGGCTCTGACTGGGCCACTCAAGGACATTCAGAGACTTGTCCCCGAAGCCACTCCTGCGTTGTCTTGGCTGTGTGCGTAGGGTCGTTGTTCTGTTGGAAGGTGAATTTTCACCCCAGTCTGAGGTCCTGAGTGATCTTGAGCAGGTTTTCATTAAGGATCTCTCTGTACTTTGCTCTCTTCATCTTTCAATCGATCCTGACTAGTCTCCCAGTCCCTACCGCTGAAATAAACCCACACAGCATGATGCTGCCACCACCATGCTTCACCATCCAGACGTGGCGCTTGGCATTCAGGCCAAAGAGTGTTATCTTGGTTTCATCAGACCTGAGAATCTTGTTTCTCATGGTCTGAGAGTCCTTTAGGTGCCTTTTGGCAAACTCCAAGCAGGCTGTCATTTGCCTTTTACTGAGGAGTGGCTTCAGTCTGGCCATTGTACCTTAAAAGCCTGATTGGTGGAGTGCTGCAGAGATGGTTGTCCTTCTGGAAGGTTCTGTCAGAGGAACTCTGAAGCTCTGTCAGAGTTACCATCGGGTTCTTGTTCACCTCCCTGACCAAGGCCCTTCTCCCCCGATTGCTCAGTTTGGCCGGTCGGCCAACTCTAGGAAGAGCCTTGGTGGTTCCAGACTTCTTCCTGTATTTCTGTTTTTTATTGTGTATAAATTTGCTAAACTTTTGCTTTGTCATTACGGGGTATTATATGTAGATTGATCAAATCAAATCAAATGTTATTTGTAGCATGCGCCGAATACAACAGGTGTAGACCTTACAGTGAAATGCTTACTTAAAAGCCCTTAACCAACAATGAAGTTTAAAGATTAATAATAATAATTAAAGAGTAACAACAGTAATTGATGAGGGAAAACATACATTTTATCAATTTTATAATAAGGCTGTAATGTAACAAATGTGGAAAAAGTCAAGGGGTCTGAATACTTTCCGAATGCACTGTATACAGTACACTGCCTTCAGAAAGTAGCCTATTCACACCCCTTGATTTATTCCACATTATTGTGCTACAGTCTGAAATCAAAATGGAGTTACCTTTTCTTTTCCACCCATCTACACACAATACCCCATAATGACAAAGTGAAAACATGTTCTTAGAAATGTTAGCAGATTTTGGGAAAATTAAATACATAAATACACAATTTATATAACTATTCACACCCCTGAGTCAATATTTGTAGAAGCACCTTTGGCAGCAATTACAGCTGTGAGTCTTTCCGGGCAAGTCTCTAAGAACTTTCCGCACCTGGATTGTGCAATATTTGCCCATTATTCTTTTCAAAATTCTTAAAGCTCTGTCAAATTGGTTGTTGATCATTGCTAGTCATAACTGTAACTCGGCCACTCAGGAACATTCACTGTGTTCTTGGTAAGCAACTCCAGTGTAGATTTGGCATTGTGTTTTAGTTTATTGTTCTGCTGCAAGGTTAATTAACCTGTCAGTGTCTGGTGGAAAGCAGACTGAACCAGGGTTTCTCTAGGATGTTGCCTGTGCTTAGCTTCATTCCGTTTATTTTTTTCCTGAAAAACTCCCCAGTCCTTAACGATTACAAGCATACCCATAACATGATGCAGCCACCACTATGCTTGAAAATATGAAGTGTGGTACCCAGTAATGTGTTGTATTGGATTTGACCCAAACATAACACTTTGTATTCAGTACAAAAAGTTATTTGCTATGCCACATTTGTTGCAGTATTACTTTTGTGCCTTGTTGCAAACAGGATGCATGTTTTGGATTATTTATAGTCTGTACAGGCTTCCTTCTTTTCACTCTGTCATTTAGGTTAGTATTGTGGAGTAACTACAATGTTGTTGATCCATCGTCAGTTTTCTCCTATCACAGCCATTCAACTCTGTAACTGTTTTAAAGTCTCCATTGGCCTCATGGTGAAATCCCTGAGTGGTTTCCTTCCTCTGCGGCAACTGAGTTAGAAAGGACGTCTGTATCTTTGTATTGACTAGGTGTATTGATACACCATCCAAAGAGTAATTAATAACTACACCATGCTTAAAGGGATATTCAATGTCAAAAATTTTTTTTACCCATCCACCAATAGGTGCCCTTCTTTGTGAGTCATTGGTAAACCTCCCTGGTCTTTGTGGTTGAAACTGTGTTTGTAATTCCCTGCTCGACTGAGGGACCTTACAGATAATTGTATGTGTGGGGTACAGAGGTGAGGTAGTCATTCAAAAATAATGTTGAACACTATTATTGCACACAGAGTGAGTCCATGCAACTTATTATGTGACTTTTTAATCAAATGTTTACTCCTGAACTTAATAACAAAGGGGTTGAGTACTTTTCTACTCAATACATTTGTAAAAATGTATAAAAACATAATTCCACTTTGCCATTATTGGGTATTGGTGGAGGCCAGTGACAAAAATCTCTATTTAATCCATTTAAAATTCAGGATGTAACACAACAAAATGTGGAAAAAGTGGTGTGAATACTTTCTGAAGGCACTGTATAATATACTGTACATAAATATATATAAAGCATTATAATGCTCTATAAACTGATATTAATCTTGTCCTTCTAATATGCATTATTAATATGAGATCATTACCAGATATTTATCTGACATCCACTAACAAACATTAGCAGAAACTTACAAAATAACAAAATGCACAAAAGTTCAGAGAGCATTACATTCAGTTGACATTTCATCCAGTTGCTTCAAATCGCAGGAAGAGGAAACCACAAAAAGGTACCAATCATGTGGCCACATCAGCGGCTGTTGGAGCGATTGCTACACTGTTTTACTACACATCTATCTCAGATCTGTTTCCTTTAGAGAAACCTAAACTTACACTGATAATTAGCTGTAACTTTGCATTTTTAAAAATGTATAATCAATAAATATTAATTAAGACAAAAAATACTTATTGAACAGCACTATCACTTTAAGTCAAAAAAAATGTCAATGTGACCTTTGCTGTACAAAACACTTCATAATGAGCGACATCTGGTGGTAGAATATATACATATATCATATTAGTCCTTCACACGCTACACTGAAAGTCTGAAAGTCAAACGTGCTTATTCGTTATAACAAATTGATTAATTAAATAACTATATATACTTACAAGACAACATATAATCTGTAAGTAGGTATTAAAAATACGAGTAAGATGATACTAGCACATTTTTTTATTATGGATCCCCATTAGCTGCTTCCAAGGCTGCAGTTACTCCTCCTGGGGTCCAGCAAAAATGAAGGCAGTAGTATACATTATAATAACATTTGAAAGCATTAAACAGATTTCACAATACATTAAGTGTGTGCCCTCTAGCCACTACAACACACAATCCAGGTGTATGTGTGTGTATAGTGTATATGTTATGTGTGCTTCTATGTATTTGTTTGTACCTGTGTTTGTGACACTTCACAGTCCTCGCTGCCTTATTGATATTGTTGTTAAGAATGCAGAGCAGCTCTTTATTATGGACAGACTTCTCCCCATCTTATCTACTGTTGCATCAATATGTTTTGACCATAAGAGTTTACAATCCAGGGATACTCCAAGCAGTTTAGTCTCCCCAACTTTCTCAATTTCAACATTATTCATTATAAGATTTAGTTGAGGTTTAGGGTTTAGTGAATGATCTGTCCTAAATACAATGCTTTTAAGTTTTTGAAATATTTATTTATTGCCACCCATTCTGAAACTGACTGCAGTTCTTTGTTAAGTGTCGCAGTGATTTCACTTGCTATAGTAGCTGACGTCTATAGTGTTGAGTCATCTGCATGCATACACACACTGGCTTTACTCAGAGCCACTGGCAGGTCATTAGTAAAGACTGACAAAAGTAAGGGGCCTAGACAGCTGCCCTGGGGAATGCCTGAATCTACCTGGATTATGTTGTAGAGGCTACCATTAAAGAACACCCTCTGTGTTCTGTTAGACAGGTAACTCTCAACTATAAAAATAATAAAGAGAGTCGCACACTCTATGTATAAACTCCCAGTAATTTATTGGGTAAATGATCAACGTTTCGGCATCACTGTGCCTTCTTCAGGGTAATATCATGAATGCTTGAACCAGGTTATGTAGACAAACAGTGCAATTAGTGCAACCAATGACAATAGTGAGGGGTGTGTCATAATTATTAAGTTAATTAGAATGAATTGAGTGATAGTTTATAGCATATTGAATATATTAGACTGTTGTTATCATATGGAAACAGAATTCAATATTGTACATAACATTAGCATCAACATACATTATTATTTGATTCAATTTCACATATATATTTAATTGTTTTATATTTCATTGAATTTTTTTGTTACATGTAATCTTTTGGTTCAACCATAATGTATAATAAGCATCATCAACAGGAGGAACATAATGAGTGTGCGTTGATAAGCTGTATATATATCCACTTACAAGACTTGTTCATTATAGAGAAAATTGTTCATAAGAAGGGCCTGAGATCAAATTCAATATTCAAATTCAATCTTTTTAGACAGGATATCCAGTAGGCCTCCCTTTGTAGTACTAGGATCTCCATGTTACCTCCTCTCCTTGGTAGAGCAACATGCTCAATGCCTGTGTATTTGAGGGAGGAGATAGGATGGTTAGCTTCACCAAAGTGAGCTGCTACTGGATAGTCAATGTTCTTACACCTGATTGAGCTGTGGTATTCAGCTATGTGTTGTTTTAATTGTCTTTCCAACATGTACAGGTGATGAGATAGACTACTCCCTTGGTCGTGCATGAGATGGTACCCCTAACAGGGATTTCTCTACCTGTATGTGGGTGTCTGAAGAAGGATGTTTTTATAGTGCTGTTACACTGTGCGCATGTGCCACATTTATAGATCCCATTTGGAATGGGCGTCAAGAGTGTCTGACAGGTAACTCTCAATCAACAGTATACCAGGGGGTGTAAAGCCATAACACATACATTTTTCCAGCAGCATACTATGATCGATAATGTCAAAAGCCGCACTGAAGTCTAATTAAACAGCTCCCACAATCTTTTTATTATCAATTTCTCTCAGCCAATTATCAATTTGTGTAAGTGCTGTGCATGTTAAATGCCCTTCCCTATAAGCGTGCTGAAAGTCTGTTAATTTATTTACTGTAAAATAGCATTGTATTTGGTCAAACACCATTTTTCCCCAAAAGTTTACTAAGGGTTGGTAACAGGCTGATTTGTCGGCTATTTGAGCCAGAAAAGGGTGCTTTACTATTATTGGGTTTGCTTCCCTCCTGGACTGAGGTCACACACGTTTTGGTAAACTTAGATTGAAGAGATGGCAAATAGGAGTGGCGTTATCATCTTCAGTAATTTTTCATCCAAGTCGTCAGACCCCGGTGGCTTGTCATTGGTGACAGACAGCAATAACTTTTTCACCTCTTCCACACTCACTTTAAGGAAATTTAAAATTACACTGCTTGTCTTTCATAATTTGATCAGTTATACTTGGATGTGTAGGTTCGGCGTTTGTTGCTGCCATGACATGACAGAAAAATAAAGTAGTTGGCAAAATCAGTGGGTTTTGTGATGAATGAGCCATCTGATTCAATGAATGATGGAGCAGAGTTTGCCTTTTTGTCCAAAATGAAATTTAAGGTGCTCCAAAGCTTTTTACTATCATTCTTTATAGAATTTATATTTGTTTCATAGTATAGTTTCTTCTTCTTTTTGTTCTGTTTAGTCACATGATTTCTCAATTTGCAGTAAGTTTGCCAATCGGTTATGCAATTCCTTTTGCCTCATCCTTCTCAACCATAACACTCATAGACTAGAAGTAACATTAGTAAATGTAAATCCGGGACACTGAAATTAGTATGATATGGGAAAGGGAAAAGGAAAGGAGGGATACAAGTCAGTTGTACAAAATCGTAATATATGGTACTTTCAGCTAATTCGTAACATAATGTACATTTTGCAAATTCGTAACATATAATACGAAATTGGTGATGGACATCCACAAATCAATACATACCATACGAAATGTAACATATCATACTAAATGGAGTATCTCAGATTTACGTACAGAATAATACGAAATACTCTGAGACCAGGTCGCAGCCCAGCTACCACATTCCTCCACCAATCCTCAGAACATATCAAAACATGAACTTAGTGGAAATGGGGGGCAGCAGGGAACTGCTCTGTGACTGCATGTTAATTTTCTCTGGAGCTTATTGGCTCTGGCTAAACGGCGGGGTTCTTGAACTGCTGGCTGCATGTTGGCTTGGACTCTTTTCTCGAATGCGCCTCACCACATTTCCCTCTGGATCCACTCTGTTGAACAGCCAAAACTCTTGACACTGGTTTTCATGGTTTCTATTGTTGATTATTTCAGTGCTCTTTTTAAGGTCTGGACTGCCCTTTATACCAGTCTATTGGTGGAGGGATGGTAGGTGGAAGGGCTGTGTTGAATGCCATTGGTTGGCAGAAAGAAATGGGCCAAAGAATGGGCCGGCATAGTCAATATGCAAGCGAGTCCACGGTGTACCAGGACAATCGAAAGGGAATTTGGGTGCCTGTGCTAAGTTATTCTGTACCTGCTGGCATGTGGCACTGCAACTGTTCTTCCACTGCTTTGTTGAATACTGACCACCACGTGAGCCCATGCAGTGGCCTTCATCCCCTCAGGATGTGGTACGTAGAGCTTCTCCAGTAAGGTGTAACGGCCTTGTGGTGGCACCACTACACGAAGGCCCCACAGGAGATGCCATCCTCTAGTCTACCGAGAGCTTATTTGTCCTCTTGAAACACGTCTGTTGGCTACAGATCCTCTGCAGGGCAGTGGGCTGGCCAACCTTCTTGAATGAATCGGCTGACTTTGGAATGAAGTGGCTCTTCAGTTGTTGGTGGCTTACTGTGGCCGTCTGTAGAGTTTCAGCAAGCACATGAGTTGTGGATGTTTTTGTGGGTACATCTGGGAGCGGCAGCCTGCTGATGCCATCAGTGTTGGCAATTGAGAGGCCTGGCCAGTACACAAATGCATATTGGTTTTGCATCAGCATGAGGGGCCATCGTTGCAAACGTCAAGAGCTTGCAATCGGATGGTGCTATACACATACTGGTGTAATTTCTTCACCGCAAAGATTACAGATGCCTCTCTCTCCAGTTGGGAATATATCACCTGATCTTGGGCCGGTGAATGAGATGCAAAAGCAGACAGGATGCTCAGTGTTATCCTCCATATGGGGAAGCTTGGCTGATGATGACAAGTTGTCATGTGTTCGTGTCTGTCTAGTGCACTGCTGAACAGGACAAGTTCTTGGACTTTTTGAAAGCCGTTCTTTGGGGGAGCCACACACCCATTTCACTTCAGATTTCAGAAGGTGGTGTGGGGGCCAGAGAAGAGGCCAGATCAGGCAGAAACCGACCGTAATAGTTTAACAAGGTACATCTCAACTTAAGTTTATTTCCACTTTTATAACTGAGTCTCTGCAGTTCACAATGGCTTCTGCAGCCAGAACAAGACATACAGGCCACAGTACATAATGTTACCTTTTATTTTAGGCTTTTGTTTGGACAGTGAAGCTAAAACTTTGAACTTGGCTCTATACTCCAGAATTTTGGATTTGAGATACATTTTCACAGTATAGAAAGTCACCTTATATGTTCATGAATATCAGTTTTACTGTTTAGAAATTAAAGCACTTTATGCATCTAGTTACCCCATTTGAAGAGGTCATAAGTATTTGGACAAATTCACTTAGTGTATTTAGTCAAACGTTTAGTATTTGGTCCCATATTCCTAGCACGTAATGACTACACCAAGCTTGTTGGATGCATTTGCAGTTTGTTTTGTGATGGAGAACTTTCCTGCAATGCTGGACATTTCAAACGTGTATATTTGAGGTTTTGTAATTTCCACTTAATTTCAAACTTGATTTTACCTTACAAAAAATGTAACCATTAATTAGAATCCACATTTCATGGATTATTTTCCTGCTGTAGCAAACTGGCTCAAATTAAGATCCTACATCTGTAATGCAGAGTGTCTTTTTATAGTTAATAAGAATATAATGTGAGCCCATAGTTTGGGTCACTGTGGTGTATTTTTTTCTATTGTTTGTAAAGATGAAGACAATCTTACATAGATTTGTAAGAAAGTACACAAAAGAAACATCTAGATGCAAGTATTATTTAATCCCATATTAACACAGTTGTATCATTTGATTCAGTGTAACAAACAATAGAAAGAAAAGATATGCAGTGGTATAACTATCATTTGAATTTCCTCTTGAATTTTCTCCCTCTTTGTCTGGGCCTGGAGGAGGAAGAGGAGGAAGTAGAGGAAGAGTACTGGTGCTTGAAGTCAATAAGGCAATCAGTGGCTTCTGAGATGGAGGTGAAGGATCGGATGGGCGAGGTGCTCACTCTGAAACCTGGGACTGCGATGTCTCCACTTCCCCCAGACTCTCCCAGATCCTCAATCAGGCAACTGAAAGCAACATTCACACAGTTATAAATGGCAGGGTCATATCACCTCTACCTTACCTCATACCCTAGACCCACTTCAAGTTGCTTACCACCCCAATAGATCCAGATGATGCAATCACCACTGCCCTATCCCATCTGGACAAGAGGAATACCTATGTAAGAATGGTGTTCATTGACTATAGCTCAGCATTCAACATCATAGTACCCTCCAAGCTCATCATTAAGCTCAAGCCCCTGGGTCTGAACCGCGCCCTGTGCAACTTGGTCCTGGACTTCCTGACGGGCCGCCCCCAGGTGAAGGTAGGAAACACATCCACTTCGCTGATCCTCAACACTGGGGCTCCACAAGAGTGCGTGCTCAGCCCCCTCCTGAACTCCCTGTTCACCCATGACTGCATGGCCACGCACGCCTCCAACTCAATCATCAAGTTTGCAGACGACACGACAGTAGTAGGCCTGATTACCAACAGTGACGTGACAGCCTACAGGGAGGAGGTGAGGGCCCTGGGAGTGCTGGACGTAGACTTCAGAAAACAGCAGAGGGAGCACGCCCCTATCCACATCGGCGTACACATCACTGACAAACTGGAATGGTCCACCGACACAGTGTTGTGAAGAAGGCGCAATAGTGCCTCTTCAACCTCAGGAGGCTAAAGAAAATTTGGCTTGGCACCCAAAACCCTCACAAACATTTACAGATGCACAATTGAGAGCATCCCGTCGGGCTGTATCACCGCCTGGTACGGTGACTGCACAGCCCGCAACAACAAGGTTCTCCAGGGGGTGGTGCGCTCTGCACAAAGCATCACTTGGGGCAAACTACCTGCCCTCCAGGACACCTACAGCACCCAATGTCACAGGAAGGCCAAAAATATCATCAAGGACATCAACCACTTGAGACTGAAAAAATGTTTATATCTCAAGGCCATCAGACTACTACACAGCCATCACTAGCACAGAGGCTGCTGCCCTATATACATAGACTTGAAATCACTTGCCACTTTAATAATGGAACAATAGTCACTTTAATAATGTTTACATATTTTGCATTACTCATCTCATATACACACACGCATATATACATACACACAGTCATGTGAAAAAGTAAGTTGCCAGTGGTCTGGAATGATGTACTTCGAATTGCTTGGAAATGGATTTGTAACCCCTCAGACTCATGGGCATCAATAATGTTTCTTTTGAGGGCCTCGGGTAGGTCTTTTGATCGTTGAATGAAGACCAATTGTCTTATCTTTATGGAAGGCTGGACCCTCCTAGGTTTCTAGCTAATGTTTCCTAATCATTTGCACTTGTTTTCAAATTTTTGCCATTTTATGCGATGGTAAAGGTAGGGGTGTACTAACTTTTTCCCCATAAGGAAAAGGCATTTTTGTTTATTTTAATTGCATAACATTTTCAAAGTTGTTTTTCTTGTGTGTGATTTGTTAAATTGGGTAACCTTTATCTGTCAATAGTGTTGAAGTGAAGATTACATATCCATCTGTCCAAATATGTAAAAAAAAATCAAGAGAATTTTCCAGGGGGTGTACTTACTTTTTCACATGACTGTACATGCCCAACCAGGGTCTGCTTATCAGAGTCCCCTCCCTATCACATACATTGTACAGCCCATGTCACCAGGGGTGGGTGCTACAGTAGCATTAGGCAAATGGAGTTTCCAACAAAAACCCACCAGTGCATTTCCTGTTTTGCTTACCTGTGTTGGTTCCTGAAGGCAGTATCACATGGTCCGACCTCAGCAGTCCCTAGAAGGAGACCAAGTAGAGTGAAAACATTGGCTCTCCTTTTCTCCCTTTCAAACAAGCTGGACTGAGGCATTTTGAACATGTAAAACAAGAACATCACAGTTTGATAGAGTGAGTGTACCTGAATCTCTGTGCTCTGTCTGGTCCAAAGCGCTCAGCAAGTCTCCACTCTGGATGATCATCCATCACACAGAGGGAAGAAAAATCAGAAGACCCATGGTTAGAGTGCTACAATGACAGCTAGGGAAACCACACTGTCTGCAATTAACTACCAATGGTCTACAACAGCTGGCTTGGTTTTTGATAACAACTAGATACATTGTGTAATGCTGTGCAATAGTGCTAACTAGGAGTACCTGTCCAGCCCTGGATGCAGCCTTGGACACTTCTTTGTTCCTGATGCAGTCCTCTACGTGCTTTTCATAGTCCCTGAGACGAAACAGCTGCTGACACAGGAAGCACTTCTCTGCCTGCGCTGCCCTGCTCAGAAGAAAACACCAAACAGGTTACTCTGTAGTAGGGATGTCAAAATAATTTAGCCTAAAGTGACGTTCCCTGTGGATGTAAACTAGGTATAGGAGACTAGCTGTTAGACCAAGGTAAATACGCTCATACCTACTTACTTGCCAGAGCCAGAAGAACTGGGCTGCTCCTCTCCAATGATCTCTCCTCTTCTGTTTCTCTTCCTATGAGACTTCACTGCAACTACATATTAAGAAAGGATTTGTTTTACGTCCTGGGGTTAAAGACGATATTTGACTACACATCCTTGACTTGCATTGTACGTTTGCCAACGTCCTCGCATAAAAAACAGATTACTTTAGATTGAGCTGAATAAATGAGTGTCTGTTGTATGTCTCTTGCTGCGTGTTCTCACCTTGTGATTGGCTCTCCTGAACCATCATCTCCTCTTCCTCCATGTTAGCGGGACTACCGTCACAGTAGGCAGCATGCATCTCAATCTCCGTCAGGGGGAAGGGGAGCATGCACATGGGACAGTCAATGCTGGGTCTTGGGTTCTGAGGGGGTGCAGGTTCTGGGAACCCATCCTGTACCTCCCCGGTCTCCTCCATTTCCATTCTCACATCCTCTCCTCTAGCAGGGCTCCTAACAGGGCCACTCCTCCTCTCCTCATCCACCTCCATCCCCTCTACACGCTGTTCCAGAGGATGGGGTGATGAGAGAAAAGTCTGGATCTGAGGTAGGGACTGCCTCTCTGGTTGGGGCTAGGGGTAACCAAATCAAACCATAGACAACAACACAACCATAACCTCACAATTCTATGCGCACTCCCAATATTTCTAGGTGTTGGATGAAAGAATGAGAATCATTTCGAACTGTAATCAGAATGCTCTGTTTAGTTGTGTCATTTGTAGTGCAGAGGTTACTGACCTGTGCAGGGCTGGTGACCATCAGGTCTTGGGTGCCGTCATCACAGAGTTGGGTCTCTGCCATCAGAATCAAGGAAAAATAGAGGCATGCCAATTAAAGCTACATCTTATGAAGGGACGCTCACAACATTTAGTATTTAGTCCTAAATAGAACCATATACACAGAGTACACCAAACATTAGGCACACCCAGGCTCCCGAGTGGCACAGCGGTCTAATGCACTGCATCTCAGTGCAAGTGGCGTCACTACAGTCCCTGGTTCGAATCCAGGCTGTATCACATCCGGCCGAGATTGTGAGTCCCATAGGGTGGTGCAGAATTGGCCCAGCGTCGTCCAGGTTTGGCCGGGGTAGGCCGTCATTTTAAATAAGAATTTGTTATTAACTGACTTGCCTAGTTAAATAAAGGTTAAATAAATGAATAAAAACCTTCCTAATATTGAGTTGCACTCCCTTTCGCCCTAAGAACAGCTTCAATTCATTGGGGGTATGGACTCTACAATGTGTCGAAAGCTTTCCACAGGGATGCTGGCCTATGTTGGCTGGATGTCCTTTCTGTGGTGGACCATTCTTGATACACATGGGAAACTGTTAAGCGTAAAAAAACCAATAGCGTTGCAGTTCTTGATACACTAAAAGCAGTGCACCCAGCACCTACTACCATACCCCATTCAAAGGCACTTAAATATTTTGTCTTGCCCATTTATCCTCTGAATGGCGCACATACACAATACATGTCTCAAGGCTTAAAAGTCCTTATTTAACCAGTCTTAAATCAACTGGTTTATAAAACTTAATAAATAAAAGTAACAATACGTAACTTTTTGGGTTACCTGACCAAATCCACAAAGAAATGTGTGTTATAGATCCATAATTCTCATTGAAAGCAAGGCTAAGAAGCAGTAGAACTGTTCTATGTGCGTTATTTCTACTTTGGTTTTGTACACCAGCTTTTGGTTACTGAAAATATATTTTACAGCAGTTTAGATGGTTCAATGATTCTCTACACTATACATTGCTGGTTTTGTCACAAACAGAAATTAGGCAAACTATTACAATATTTGCAACCAGGAAATGGTGGAGCAATTTCAGCATATTTCACCTTTAATGAATGTCATTTATAATCTGTGAGATCAATTGTAATTTCGGTAACTTTACTTAATACCCAGTCAGTCATAACACTGACATGACCCGTTTACACCTGTTGTGACATATATTGCATTATTTTAATGGCACCTACAGTTGAAGTCGGAAGTTTACATACACCTTAGCCAAACACATTTAAACTCACAATTCCTGAGATTTAATCCTAGAAAGATTCCCTGATTTAGGTCAGTTAGGATCACCACTTTATTTTATGAATGTGAAAATGTCCGAATAATAGTAGAGAGAATTATTTATTTCAGCTTTTATTTCTTTCATCACATTCCCAGTGGGTCAGAAGTTACACTCAATTAGTATTTGCTTTAATTTCCTGACTGAGGTCTTGAGATGTTGCTTCAATATATCCACATAATTTTCCTTCCTCATGATGCCCTCCTGCAGCAAAGCACCCCCACAACATGATGCTGCCACCCCCGTGCTTCACAGTTGGGATGGTGTTCTTCGGCTTGCAAGCCTCCCCCTTTTTTCTCCAAACATAACGATGGTCATTATGGCCAAACAGTTCTATTTTTGTTTCATCAGACCAGAGGACATTTCTCCAAAAAGTACGATCTTTGTCCCCATGTGCAGTTGCAAACCGTAGTCTGGCTTTTTTATGGCGGTTTTGGAGCAGTGGCTTCTTCCTTGCTGAGCGGCCTTTCAGGTTATGTGGATATAGATAGATACTTTTGTACCCTTTTCCTCCAGCATCTTCACAAGGTCCTTTGCTGGGATTTGCACTTTTCGCACACAAAGTACATTAATCTCTAGGAGACAACGCGTCTCCTTCCTGAGCGGTATGACAGCTGCGCGCGCTGAGGTCTTGGCTTATTTCTTTTGATTTCACTCCACCAATCAGATGTCGAGCAAAAAGGCACAGAGTTTGAAGGTAGACCTTGAAATACATCTACTGGTACACCTTCAAATGACTCAAATGATGTCAATAAGCCTATCAGAAGCTTCTAAAGCCATGACATCATTTTCTGGAATTGTCCTAGCTGTTTAAAGGCGCAGTCAACTTAGTGTATGTAAACTTCTCACCCACTGGAATTGTGATATAGTGAATTATAAGTTAAATAATCTGTCTGTAAACAATTGTTGGAAGAATGACTTGTGTCATGCACAAAGTAGATGTCCTAACCGACTTCTGTGGAGTGGTTGAAAAACGAGTTTTAATGACTTCAACCTAAGTGTATATAAACTTCCGACTTCAACTGTACATAAAAGTGTCAACCCACATTTATTCCAAGAAGTTTCCTTTCATTTGAAGGTTTATTTCTTAAATCCTTTGTTGTTGTAATTAATTATTTATAGATGGGTTATCTTCATCATATTTTAAATAACTCGTAGAAAATACACTTTGACGACACTGTTACAAAGCATTATGACCATCATAATCATATAAGCCAGATAGGCCTTTATATCAGTCAAAAAGAGTCCTGCTCCTAAAATCTGCTCCTGCATTCGTCCCAGTCATCAGCATCAGAGCATTGGGGTAGGTGGATGTCTGACATGAACGTGTGCGCGCAATTACAATTATAATTAAATATGGTAAATAAAACATATAACAAACATACCTGACACATAGGATTTGGCTCCCAACTATGCTAATTTGTATGTGGGTTACATGGAAAAACCGTACATTTTCAATCCTCTCCAAAATGTTTTCTTGCCTAACATTATTATTTGGAAACGGTACATTGATGATATTTTTGTTCTATGGAGGGGTGATTCAAAACAGCTCAAGGCATTCCATGCTTTTCTTAACTCTTGTTCGGAGCACCTGAAATTTACTATGCAATCTGACACGTCAAATCAGTTTCCTTGATCTTCTGATTTTGTGTGAGGATAAATGTTCTACACAATGATCATTACAGGAAACCTACTGATCGTAACAGTTTGAGGGCTGATAGCGGTCACAAGTTTGACCTAAAGCCAATTCTATCGAATCAAAAGAATTTGCAAAAAAACTGATTGACAGAAATATGGCTGAGACACAAAGAAAATCCAAGGAGAGGGAGTACAAAACATGGTCAGATTAATACTGCCATTGAGAAAATTCTAAACAAATTGACAGTCTTGCGAAAATAAGCATTCTTGCGTTCTAACAACCCGCTATTCAAAGTGCTCTGAACAAATTAAGGGAATCGTTCAAACATTGGCACATTCTACGATCCGATGACAGCATCGATAGTGTTTTTCGAATTCTCGCGGGGCAGAAATCTCAAGAGACCAATTGGTAAACTGATTTACCACCCCAAAACACCCCAGCACAACGTCTAGATGCGCCTCCACCGGATGGAAACTACAAATGTAATGGCTGCGCTCAATGCCATGATCCTAATAAAAGGTGTTATCACGTGCTTCACTAAAACAATTATTTATTTATCTTATAACTTGTCCTTGTGGCACACATTGTGTGGGTAAAACAAAGTGCAAATTAAAAGTACGAATCTCAGACCATCGTAGCACCATTACGTGCAAAACCACGACGTACCTAGTTGTGACTCAGTTGCGAAACCACTCGATTTCGTTCCTACGTTATATTGACATCGAACCTAGGACAGGGGGTGACCTTGACAATTTATTGTTAAAACGAGAGGCAGACTGGATCTTTAATTTAAAGATCCTTGCTCCCTTCGGTCGTAACGTACACTTATTTGGAGCCATTCTTGTGAATATTGTGTTTTTGCTATCCATTGTAAAATGTTTGTCGGCCTATGTATCCAAATTGTATCTATGATCGTATGCTATCCATTCATGTTTTTTGTATGTTCTGTTTTTATCTGTGAATTAACCAATGATATCAGGCCACACCCGGCCATGATTACAGACGCCTGTGTGCGTCCTTTGACACTAAATAAACTAGTGACCCGCAGTGTTTATCATTATACCGTGATGAAGACAGCTTGTCTGTCGAAGCGTTGGTTATTAGGTTATTAAATGATTGCATCTGCGCTCCTAGAGTGTGCGGCTCTCCTTTTCTTTTTCAAGTAATGGAATGTCTTGCCTTGTGTGGTAGGTTGGCACTTATGAAGGTGTCATAAGCAGCCAAAAGAATTACGCAATATATGGCACAACAGGTCTAAATATGTGTTATGACAGATCTGACCATATTTTAACAGGTTATGACAAGTTATGGCTGCTGTTATAACATGGTTATGACTGTGTCATAACATGTTATGACGCTGGGTTTCAAGTAAAATATGAATGTAATTTCTTATACCTGGAACTTCTAAGCCACCGACATCCACCACTTCCTCCCCCATCCCTTCTTCCTCCTCCTCCTCCTCTTCCCTCTTCTCTCCCTCTTTTTCATCCCTCTTCTCATCTCCTTCCTTTTCCCTCTCCAGTGGGTCAGGCTGTTGTGATGGTCTTCTCTCTTTTCTTCTAAGGCCAAGTCCCCTGGAAGTTAGAAATAATCTATTGTTTTTAATAAAACATTTCATTTGTGCACAACTAAAGCACTTGTATCATTGAGACTGAAGACAAGCTAGGTCCATACTGTATAATGTAGCAGTTTAGGCCTCCCTTTCTTACCTTCGAGGTAGAATTAGTTGTTGACTGGATTCTACATGAAATACAGGCGAGGGCGATTTCTATGGGAAGGCAAAACAAAGAGATACTTTTCTGTGGGAAAGCATCAAGTGGCTTGACCTTTCCACATAATAAACTGTCCATTCCAAAAAGAGAGGCACTGTTTTTAGCCCGTATTATAAAACACTTTGTTTGTAAATAGTTGCTAGCACTATATGGTGGTAATAGTGTGACAAGGAACGTTCAGTAAGTAGTGTAGCATCATTAGAGCCTTTGATTTTATTTGTGCCTTTAATTAAATAACATTTGCATTGTTAACACAGCTTTTGGAAATACATAAATGTATTGCTCCAAGCTGCCTATAAGTTTTGCCAAAAGTTAAGCAATACTCACTTCCTCTTGTTCAGGAGTGGACACAAACAGTGCTTGACAGTCCTTCCACTCCAGTCTTTCTCTCCTCCCTCCCTCTTCCGCCACCACCCGTGACCGTCGCCACTGCCTTTTCTCATCCTCCTCTTCATCATCATCCTCTACCACCTCCACTACCTCTTCCTGCTGTTTTCCCCCTCCCTGCTCTTCTTCTTCTTCTTCTTCTTCCTCCTCCTCCTCCTCCAGGAGTCGTGGGGCCCTGTGTCTCTTGGGGCGTCCCCTCCTGGAGAAGGGTCTCTCTGGGGGCCCAGGAAGGACAGGGTCCCCCCAACCTGCCTTCCTCAGCAGACCCCTCTGGGCCTCCTTCAGGCTCTTCTCATACACCTCCAGCTGGGACATAATCACCTGCAAGGAAAAATCAGGTCATTTCTATCGGTTACATACTCACAGTTAGAAGTCATGACATCTGACATCAGATCAAATAAATATTACAAAATGATGGCTGGATGGCCTAAAACACAGTAGCACACAGTATTTATACAGTGCATTCGGAAAGTATTCAGACCCCTTGACTTCTACATTTTGATATGTTACAGCCTTATTCTAAAATGAATTAAATAAAAATGTTTCCCTCAATCTACACACAATACCCTATAATGACAAAGTAAACAGGTTTTTAGAAATGTTAGCGAGCTCAGATGCATCCTGTTTTCATTAATCATCTTTGAGATGTTTCTAAACCTTTATTGGGAGTCCACCTGTGGTAAATTCAATTGACTGGACATGATTTGGAAAGGCACACCTTTCTATACAAGGTCTCACAGTTGACAGTGCATGTCAGAGCAAAAACCAAGCCATGAAGTCGTAGGAATTGTCCGTAGAGCTCTGAGACATGAATGTGTCGAGGCACAGATCTGGGGAAGGGTACCAAAACATTTCTGCAGCATAGAAGGTCCCCAAGAACAGAATGGCCTCCATAATTCTTAAATAGAAGAAGTTTGGCCGAGCTGACTGCCCGGCCAAACTGAGTAATCGGGGGAGAAGGGCCTTGGTCAGGGAGGTGACCAACAACCCGATGGTCACTGACAGAGCTCCAGAGATCCTCTGTGGAGATGGGAGAACCTTCCAGAAGGACAACCATCTCTGCAGCACTCCACCAATCAGGCATTTATAGTAGAGTGGCCAGACGGAGCCTGGCCACTCCTCAGTAAAAGGCACGACAGCTTGCTTTGAGTTTGCCAAAAGGGAAACAAGATTCTCTGGTCCAAGCATCACAACTGAAGGAAACCTGGTACCATCCCTATGTTGAAGCATGGTAGTGGCAGCATCATTTTTTTTTTTATTTAACTAGGCAAGTCAGTTAAGAACAAATTCTTATTAACAATGACGGCCTACCTACAGGGTCAGCCCCTGGAGCAAATTAGGGTTAAGTGCCTTGCTCAAGGACACAGACAGGTTTTTCACCTTGTCGGCTCGGGTATTCGAACCAGCGACCTTTCGGTTACTGGCGCAATGCTCTAACCACTAGGCTACCTGCCGCGGGGATGTTTTTCAGCGGCAGGGACTGGGAGACTAGTCAGGATCAAGGTAGAGATGAACAGAGCAAAGTACAGAGAGATCCTTGATGAAAACCTGCTCCAGAGCGCTCATGACTTCAGACTGCGGTGAAGGTTTACCTTCCAACAGGACAACGATACGAAACAGCAAAGACAACGCAGGAGTGGCTTTGGGACAAGTCTCTGAATGTCCTTGAGTGGCCCAGTCAGAGCCCGGACTTGAAACCGATCGAACATCTCTGGAGAGACCTAAAAATGTCTGTGCAGCAACGCTCCCCATCCAACCTGACAGAGCTTGAGAGGAGAATGGGAGAAACTCCCCAAATACAGGTGTGCCAAGCTTGTAGTGTCCTCCACAAGAAGACTTGAGGCTGTAATCGCTGCCAAAGGTGCTTCAAAGTTTATTTTTTTTAATTATACATTTGCAAAAATTTCTAAAAACCTGCTTTTGCTTTGTCATTATGGGGTATTGTGTTTAAATTGATAAGGAGAAAAAAAACAATTTAATCCATAGAATAACGTTTTAAAAAAGTGGAAAAAGTCACTGGGGGTCTGAATACTTTGCGAATGCACTGTATGCCCCCTTTTTGTGTTCCCAGATGTCAGTTACCCACATTGACTCATAATCCAGAGAATGTCTGTGTGAGATAATAATAAATGAAGACTACATCAGAGAAGGATCACCTGCGTGTAGGCATCCGGGTCCTGCCCGTGTGGACAGAAAGGCACGCCCCAATAGTAGCACACCACTCCCCCATCCCCCTGGCCGCCTGTGGGGGGAGAGAGGCGGCTGGAAGAGGCCTGGAGCTGGTAGGAAGAGGGGTTTCTGGCTTGTGCCTCATCCTGGCTCCCTCTACCTGCAGCATGTCTGGGGAGAAAGGGGGGCGGGGCTCCATACATGGCCTTGAAGGTGAACTTCTTCCGGATGCGCTTGGACTGGCTCTCCCCCTCCTCGCTCACGGAGTCCTCGGAGGTGTGAGTGCGTTTCTTGGGGACGAGGCAGGGGCTGTGTATGTGTGGAGGGGAACGGTGGTGGGTGTTTGTGGCGAGACCCTGGTTGCTTGGTTGTGGGAGGACATTCTCTTGTGGAAAGACTGGGCTGGGTGAGTGTGGCGACTGCAAGGGAGAGAGAAATGTTTCCACAATACACTGGAAATTAGGATTCAAGTGAGGTCAAAAGCTAAATAACAGTAATATACAATCTCTTGTAGTTCCCTGGCATTACCTTTGCAGGACCGTCATCCTCTTCATCATCATCTGACCAGCGTAGCTCCATATTACTGGCTAACTCCTGCATTGGCTGGGTCTCCAAAGCCAACGCAAGTTCCTCTGAATTAAGGTCTTCCTCTGCAGCTAAAAAGGGCAATCTTTTTTTTTATTATCATTTACAATGGCGGCCTACCTACAGGGTCAGCCCCTTGAGCAAATGATGGTTAAGTGCCTTGCTCAAGGACACAGCGACAGCTTTGGTCACCTTGTCAGCTCTGGTTTTCGAAACCAGCGACCTTTCGGTTACTGGCCCAACGCTCTAACCGCTAGGCTACCTGCCACCCCAAATCATGTCAATACATACATAGGATCAGAACATAAAGCCAAAGGGCAAGCAGAGGCCATTTGAACCTGCAATACCGCTATTACTTGCTCTCAATAAAACTCCATGTGTGGGTGTAACATTATTCTGTATGTATGACAGTGGTTAAAACAATAGAAAAAACATACCCAACTTTGCAGGCGTGGTAATCCTGTTTACAGCGCGATGCGTGGATTCACCCTCACATTTCTCTTGGTCAACAACTTTGTCTGTAACTCCAGCTGTCTTCCTTACAGGCATGAGTCTCTTGTTAAGGGACAGGGTTGTTCTGAGGCGTGGTGGAAGGCACTTTAAGGAATCGCTGTACTTCACATTCTCGCTGTACATATCGTCATTGTCTTCTGTTGTAGAGACACTCTCAATACAGCTCTGTGGACCCTGGTCCCTTATCTGATCAGTTCTGGGATAGACTGGGCTTACAGGAAAAGTGGGACTTGCCTCTTTCTCTTCTTCTCCTGTATCACTACTGGAGAACATGGCACTTTCAGGAAAAGTTGGACTTTTCTCTTTTTCTTCCTTTCCTGAATCAGTCTCAGAGAACATAGGGGGACTCCCTTGGCGTGGTTCCTCGCCTGCACATCTCTGTGTCCTGGAGAACACAGGGCTTTTGGAGAATGTAGGGCTCTTTGGCTGAGAAGACTGATACATCTGGGACTTTGTGGATAGAGTTAAGCTGGGAGGACCCTCTTGAGAACATGGTAGGAACCCAGAGGCCTGACAGTCTACCAGGAGGTCCTGGCTGAGCTTATGCAGGCACAGGATGAGTTTGCTGGCTGGGGGGACTGTAGTAGAGAGATGGAATACAGGGGACTTTTTCCTGAGTAGGGACTGGGAGTCATTCTCTGTGGAGTTGCAGTCCTGAGATTCAACGTGGGCTGAGATGTCTCCGAAAGGGTTCTTTAGAGAAGCCCCCTCCTTAAAAATGGCATCAACAATGTGATCAAAAAACATCACAAGAACTAAATTGATTTGGCATGCATTCTGAACTGGTGATGATTGAAAGGTGTGGCATTAAGATATATTTAAGTAGTTGGTTCTTCTAGACCTCCATTAATGCTTATTCACACAAGTCTTCAGGTTAAAGTATCGATCAGACTAATAGAAGTAAGATCTGGGCCCATTGAAGCCCCTGAATTAAGACAGAACTACATGATTGCCATGACAGACAAATAATGAGGTACCACTGACCTGTGAGGAGAGAGGCATGGAGGTGGATGCTAGGCTGAGGGGAGAAGACTGGGAGTAGACCTTCTGGGTCTGAGACAGGTCAGGCATATCTAGTAGTGGGCTTCCCTCCTTTTTCCCCCTCCTCCTGGTTTCTGGGAGAGCCACCCCTACATCGTAGGCTCCCTCCCTGTCAGCCACACCATGGTTGGGGTAAGAGAGCTTCCGCCTGGGGGGCTGCATGCTGCTCTCTGCCTCCGGAGGGGAACTTTGACATTGCTGGGTAGGGCTCCCATTCGCCAGCAGAGATTCTGAGTGGGGATGAGTGGGGCTGTCCGCCTGGAGGTATAGAACAACACTCACGTATCACAGGCATAAATACAATGGGGGAACAAAATGTGGTTTTATCTTAAATAATGGAGAGGACTGCGACGGTACTAGAGGAAATGTCCAGGCGACCTTTAATTTCTGTCAGTATTCTCTACACTTACGTAGAGGCTTTCAGCGATGGCCTTCCTCATGGCCTCCTCTTCCTGTCGTTGCCTGAGAGCAGTGTTGCTGGCCTCTTGTTCACTCAGCCTCATGGCCAGGTCCAGCATCTCATCCTCCGTCATCTCTGAGAAGAGACAGCTTCAGTACAGTAGATGACAAAGCTCCATCTAGCAGTGCTTCAGTGGTTATATTCTGGTGATGTGCTACTGGCCCTTGATCATGACTCAGTACCATTACATTCTATGCGGTGGAGTTTTGTTAAGAGTCCCAACGTTCGTTCTAAACATTAACACACATCAATTGCCTTACAGTTTTGGGGCGACAGGTAGCCCAGCGGTTAAAAACGTTGGGCAAGAAAAACTAAAGGTTGCTGGATCAAATCCCTGGGCCGAACAATTTGCCGATGTGCCCTTGAGCAAGGCACGTAACACTAATTGCTCCTGTAAGTCGCTCTGGATAAGAGCGTCTGCTAAATGATACAAATTTAAATGTAAAATGTGGAAGTATAACGATCTTATCTTTCATATCAGCTATAAATAATTTTCACAAAAACTAAAAAGTTTAATTGATACACAACTTTATAGGGTTAGTGTTCCTACACGGCCATATCGCCATGTTACAGCATGTGTTTACGGAAAACAGAAGGCAGACAAGAGGCGACTACCTGTGCTAATTAGCTACCTGCATCGAACACCTGTGTGTAAACGGAAGACGGGTCACTGAAAAATACTGTTGGCTGCAACTGTGTTAAAACAGTGCACATTTTTCATTTGTGAAATTATTTTGATGTGATATGAAAGTAGAGATTTGTTTCTAGAACCATACCGCAATTGAGAATTGACTCATGTTTTGAAGGGAGTATTAATTCGCCTTTAAAAACAGAACATGTTAGGTCCTTGGACTATAATAAGTCAAGTTAACGTTAGGCTCCTTTAGTCCATTATTGCGATAATGTGCTACATAAATGATAAATGTAATTAGCGACTTTACAAATAAGGAGACATATGTTGTACCGCATACCGTTTGATCGTGTTTTACTCTCTTTCTCCCGTTTGCGCTTCTCTAATGATGATGGTGTTGGTCTGAAGTCTTCGTCCTGGGTTAGACGAGAGATTAGTTGTCAATGACATTTTCTATAGCCTGGGTGCCTTTCTTTAAGAGACAAAAGTGGTCTGAAGCAGAAAGACTGCTAGGCCGACAGTTAACGAGTATAGTACATTCATTATTTTATAGTTAAAATTTAATTATAGGTCACTTCACACATAATTAATAGTTAGGTAGTTCTGTTCTGCATCCGTGTCGTTAGCTAGCCAGTGGCAGTGTGTAACCAACTAGCTAACGCGTTAGTCAGTTCAGCTGGTTAACGTTACCTCGTCGCTGTCTGAGATGACGACTCTGTCCTTTTCCTGATCTACTACTCGTCGTCGTTTCCTGGGACAATCATCGGTGTCTCTGTTCTCTCGCTTTTTCCGAGGAGGCATGTTGATGGGTTAAATGTGGTGCTTGATACGGTCTAGATTTGTTAGCTTAGCCAGCTACCGTTAGCAATCCTTAATACGACTGGTGTCGAGGATGTCTGCACACCCATCTTCCTGAGAATTACGAAAAATAGAACAGTTCCTTAGCTTCCTACGTATAACGATACATCAAATTTGGTTCAACATTGTTAATCACATCCAGTGTTAGTAGGTAGGATTGTTACTTTTACCAAAACGTTGACAAATCTCGATTCAAGAAGCCATGTTTTATTCGATCACGTGACTCAATACAAGGGAGGGCTGAAACTAATCTAATATTATAACTAGTGTGCAGTCCAAACACCCTAACCCCTAAACCCCCAAATTAAGTGGACACTTCTGGTGACGTCTGACGAGTGTACACTTGCAGGGCAAGGGGCGAGGGAGGAAGGAATTATTTTTAAATGGCCCATCCTTGCCCCATTCATCCCGCAATGATTGTGTTTTCAGCCAACAGTAACTTGTGTGTGTTATATGTGCTAGGGTTGGGACTGTATTTGTATTTACATGTATTTACATTAACTATATAATTATTAATATACGCCTACTGTATGATAGCTAGCAAATTAATTACCTAACTGACGTTAGCCTGCATTGCTGGAACTTCTGAAGAAGGAAAATATTTTTTCAAAATGTTCCAAAAACGAACCAAACTAAAACATTACTTTTACGAGACGTGTTTGTGCCGCCATGTGCATTAGTAGCTCAATTTTTAATTGATTTGCATTCGTTTTTACTTACACTTGTATGTTGACTTCTCCATTGATGTTGTTTCTAAGTTTTCGCTGACTTTTCTTAGCGCATGTGGCGACCCTGTACTGTGTAAAGTTCCAGATCGTCCTGTTGATTGGTGCGCTCAGGGTGGTCAGTTAATCGTGGGGGGCGGCGCCTGAGGGTTACCAGGGTAACTGTTATATAGCGGAAGTTTAGGCGGGTTTTTAGTCAGTCTTGTCTTTCCTTGTAGCATATTCCAACCTGTGTTCCTGCGTGTTAGCAATAAGTGTTAGCATATTCTCCAGTTTCTGTTCAGTGTGTGTGTATGCTTGATTGAGTGCGTGTAGTTAGGGCGTGGGCAGTAGCCTATAGCTGCCTGAGTTTAGTTTAGCCTTAATAAACCGTTGGAAATAACATTTGTGTTATAACATCTCCTTGTGTACGTCGGACTGAGACGTTACACTTGTGTCAGAAGTGTTTCTACCTAGCCTTCACTTCGGCCATCGTATACCACCAGAAAGATGGCTACACGCAATGGGGAGAGACTGGGCGGCCGTCCTAAGGTTAAGAAAGAACAGGCAGACCACTGGTTTCGTTGTGGTACCCAGCGAGAGAATTGGCGCGGCCTTCAGAGGGCGTGCTGGCTACGGCGAGTGACTGGCACGCGGGGTTGACGTCATCGGCTGACGACGCGAAAATCAAGCGGGAGAATTTGCAGGACATTAACAATGATGGCGTCGCGCTGCCCGCTATGGCTAACTGTATGGTCAAGGTCCCGAAGTTCGCCGGCAACACTGACTGGGAAGATTTCCTGGCACAGTTTGAGCTGTTAGCAGCTTCAGTCGGCTGGGGAGAGGAACAAAAAGCCCTGCAGCTAGCGATGTGCCTCGTCTGGGACGCTGTCTCCTGCCTGCTTATGCTGCCGCTGGAGCAGCGGGGCAGCTACAGAGAGCTGGTTGCGGTGCTGGAACGGCGATTCAGGAGGAACAAACATCGGGAGGCCACACTGTATGCTCTGGGCCGTCGGTCGCGGGTGCCGAGTGAGTCGCTCCGGGAACTGGCTAATGATATTGAGCGCCTTACTCGTCGGGCGTATGAGCACACACCGCAGGCTATTCAGGGTGAGCTGGCCCGCGACCGCTTTATCCTGGCACTGTCTCCCTCTGAGCTGCGTGCCCAGACACAGCTGGCCTGCCCTCGCTCGCTACAGGAAGCGCTCGACGTGGCAAGGCGTCATGAGGTCATCTGGGGAGAGGCAACAGGGGGAAGGACTGAGGGCCCGGCTGTGGTGAGAGCCTCAGAGCAGCGCGGGGTGAGTGTTGACAAGCCGTTGTGGGCAGTGGCTTCACGTCAGTCCAGTGAGATGCCTCGCCGTCACCCTAGCGACCGGGTTTGTTGGGGGTGTGGCCAGCCTGGTCACTTGGTCCGGGACTGCCATGCTGCTGACAAACAACAGGGAAACGGGAGAGGGTCCGTGCGGAAGGGGCGGTGCGTACCCTAGACAAGCCCCCGCTTACAGGACAGCAACTGTGCACTGTCGACATAGGGATTAAATCAATAAAAAAATTAGAACATTGTTGTGGTGGGACGCACAACGGCTGGGGACTTCTGCCACGTGTCAGTGACGGTGGAAGGGACACCGTGCACAGCCTTGGTGGACACCGGGTCCACCGTGACAATCGTGCGGCCGGACGTCGTTCCGTAAGGGTTGGTGTGGGAACCGACAGTTACGAACTGTCACAGGTGAGACTGCTCCTATGCTGGGGAAACGGGTTATGTCACTTACCGTGGGGGAAAAGACAGTGCAGCACTTAGTGTGGGTGGCTAGTGTTCAGGACCCCTGTATTTTAGGGTTAGATTTTCTTAGGGACACTGGCTGCCATTTGGACCTGAGCACGGGCACCTTAAGCTTTGGGGGTGGGCCTGAGGTTGAAATGTTTACACCGGGGAAGCTGTTTAGTGAGGGGGCCTGCCGTTCTGCAACTCCCGTGAAGGCGGGGAGAGGAGTAGAATGTGACTCAACCCCCGCTTCTGTCCACCAGCTGTCTACAGTGGCCCCCATCTTCGTGCCAAAGGATAACACAGACACACTGCTTTCCTGCCCCCACGCTCAACCCCACCGGCTAGAGACTGAGACAACGCAGTCCCCGTCACCTGCCCCGGCCCCATCTCAGCAGGCTACGGGGATGCCTGACTCCTCTCTGGCAGCATTGGAGGAGGTCTGCAGGAGACACAGGGAGGGACTCAACGCGGAACAGCAAGAACAGCTGAGACATCTCCTGACGGAATTTAAAGACTGTTTCGCGTAGGGGGAGCATGACGTCGGCCTCACCCCCCTAGTGCATCATGACATCGACACTGCCAACGCTGGACCAGTAAAAATCAGACCTCGACGCATCCCACTGGCGAGACAGGAGGCTGCAGACAAGGCTGTGGTGGAGATGGAAGGGCAGGTTTCATCGAGCCCCTGTAGTCATGGTTCCTAAAAAAGGGGGAAAGCTGCGTTTCTGTGTGGACTATAGAGGACGGAATGCTGTCACTAAGAAGGACTCTTACCCGCTTCCCCGTATAGATGAGAGTCTCGACTTAGTGAGGGGGTCCTCATGGTTGTCCTCCCTTGACCTACGCAGCGGATACTGGCAGGTGCCTCTTGCCCCAGAGGCGCGTGCTAAAACAGCTTTTTCCACCCACCGTGGCCACTGGCAGTTTAAAGTGTTGTGCTTTGGACTCTGTAGCGCACCAGCCACGTTTGAGCGCCTCATGGACCAGGTGCTGTCAACAGTGCCTGGTCTATCTAGACGACATCCTTGCTCACGGAGCCTCCTTCGAAAGGGCGCTGACAGCGCTGCGGAGAGTGCTGGAGAGAGTGACGGGGGCGGGGCTGAAGCTACACCCAGAGAAATGCCACTTCATGAGGCGAGAGGTGATGTTTCTGGGGCATCGTGTCGGAGGAAAGGGCATCAGCACCATGCATGACAAAGTGGAGGCTGTTTGGGACTGGCCTGTCCCGACGACGAAACAGCAGGTGAAGAGCTTCCTAGGGCTGGCTTCCTACTATCGCAGGTTTGTGAGGGGGTTCTCCAGCATCGCTTCTCCCCTCACGGGCAAAGACAAGGAGTTTAATTGGACAGAGGAGTGTCAGTAAGCCTTTGGCACTCTGAAACGTGCCTTGGCAGAAGCCCCCATTCTTGCTGCGCCTGACCCGTCACAGCCCTTTGTCCTCGACACGGACGCCAGCAATGTAGGCATGGGGGCAGTGCTGTCACAGCTGGGCCCGGAGGGAGAGAGAGTGGTGGCATATTTCAGCAGAACCTTCAGTAAAGAGGAGCGTCGCTACTGTGTGACTCGCCGTGAGCTGTTGGTGGTAGTAGCAGCTGTGCGCCACTTCAAATATTACCTCTGTGGCATCACCTTTGTTGTGCGCACTGACCACGCCGCCCTCCAATGGCTGCTGTCCTTTAAGGAACCGGAGGGGCAGATTGCACGCTGGCTAGAGGAGCTGCAGTCCTTTGACTTCCGAGTAGAGCACAGGGCCGGCGCTCGCCATGCCAACGCAGACGCCCTGTCCCGCCGTCCCTGTGCAGAACAAGGCTGCGGCTACTGTGAGAAGAGGGTGGCCAGGGAGAGAGAGCTGTGTGAGGAGGGCGCAGTGGCTGTAATGAGCCAGTTGGGGCCTCCAGTGTGCAGCGAGACTCAACTGGTCGACGTTAGCGAGTGGAGAGAGAAGCAGGAGGAAGACAGTGAGCTGTCACCGGTGCTGCAGTGGGTCCGGGAGGGCCGACGACCATCGAGGGAGGAGGTGGCCCCCCTTTCCCCAGCAGTGAAGGGACTGTGGTCTGGCTTTAGCGCACTGAGGCTGGCTGAGGGGGTTTTACAGAGAGGGTGGAAGACACCAGTGACAGGGGAGGTCACCTGGCAGGTAGTGGTCCCTAAAGTTCTACAGCAGACTGTGCTAGAGCAGTTACATGGGGGGACTGGGGCTGGGCACTTTGGGGCGACTAAGACACTACGACGACTTAGGAAGGGGTTTTACTGGGGACGACACAGACGGGATGTAGAGGACTATTGCAGGCAGTGTGACAGCGGTGCAGCTAGAAAGGGGCCTCCTGGGCAGTCACACGCCCAGTTACAGCAGTTCCCCGTAGGGGCACCTTTAGAGAGGGTGGGAGTCGACATTGTGGGCCCATTCCCGGTTTCAGAGGGGGGAAATAGATGGATTCTGACTGCAATAAATTATTTTACAAAATGTCCCGAAGCTTACCCCCTCCCTGACCAGGAGGCGGAGACGATTGTCAACGCGCTCCTGGGGGGTTTTATCAGCCGGTTTGGGGTGCCTGAGACAATCCACACTGACAAGGGGAGGAACTTTGAGTCTTGGGTGTTCGCCGAGATGTGCCAACGGCTGGGGGTGGAGAAGACCCGCACCACCCCTCTTCATCCACAGAGCGATGGGTTGGTGGAGAGATTCCACCGGACCTTAGGTCAACAGCTGGCCATAGTGACGGCAAAACATCAAAAAGATTGGGTCACCCACCTTCCCCTGGTCCTCATGGCATGTCGGTCAGCTGTTCAGGACTCTACCAGCTGCTCACCAGCTCTGCTCATACTGGGAAGGGAGCTGCGCACCCCAGCTGAAATGGTGCTCACCGGATGGAGCCCCAGTTCTGTCCGGTCTCGACTACGCCCGGAGACTACAAGATCGGCTTGAGACAGCTCACACATTCGCCAGGCAACAGTTGGCAAGTACAGGCATACGTCAGAAGCGGCACTACGACGTGCGGGCGAAAGGGCGCCACTTTTAGGTGGGTGAGCTGGTGTGGCTGCACAATCCAGCCAGGAAGAAGGGGTGGTGTCCTAAACTGGACAGTGCATGGTTAGGGCCCTGTCAGATCTTGGAGGGTGTGGGGGAGGTAGTGTACCGCATCCAGAGCACACCAAGGGGACGCAAAGTGGTGGTGCACCGGGACAGACTAGCGCCTTACAGGGGCAGACAGACAACGGGGGGTGAGAAAAGGGATAGTGGGGACAGCCAGGGGGCGGGTCATTCAGAGGAGGCCTCTCAGGAGGCAGGGACAGAGCTGCCAGCTGTGGCTGTAGGGGAAGAGACACTCAGGGGGGAGAACACAGGGAGACCCCAGAGAGAGAGGAGGCCTCCGGATCGCCTTAATGACTTTGTTTGTGCCCTCGGGGTCGAGGGCTTGTAAGGGAGGGAGCTGTGTGGCAACCCTGTACTGTGTAAAGTTCCAGATCGTCCTGCTGATTGGTGCGCTCAGGGTGGTCAGTTAATCGTGGGGGGCGGCACCTGAGGGTTACCAGGGTAACAGTTATATAGGGGAAGTTTAGGCGGAATTTTTGTCAATCTTGTCTTTCCTTGTAGCATATTCCAACCTGTGTTCCTGTGTGTTAGCAATAAGTCTTAGCATATTCTCCAGTTTCTGTTCCGTGTGTGTATGCTTGATTGAGTGCGTGTAGTTAGGGCGTGGGCAGTAGCCTATAGCTGCCTGAGTTTAGTTTAGCCTTAATAAACCGTTGGAAATAACATCTGTGCCTCCGGCTCCTTCTGTACGTCGGACTGAGGCGTTACACGCATATACAATCGTGGAACATTTAATTATGGGGAGTTTCAGGCCCCGGAGTGAACATAATTGTACACTCACAAACTCGACTAAAAACGAGGGCTGAGGGACTTACTTTACAAACCTCCCTTGCTTGGCTAATCATTTGGACCGCCTTCCAAGATGGCGACGGGGATTCCCCCAAGGGCATAAAGCGAGGGTAAGTGGACAAGGAAGGGTGTGTCTTTTAAGTGTTTGGACCGCAGACCTAGTCATTGTGTGGCTGACATGTGCGGCGCGAGTCAGCGTGCACTACAATTTCACATTTCAAACAGGTAGAACATGCTAACTTACAACATATACATTGCTTTTTTAACGTGACAAGTTAAAAACTGTTCACAAATGAAACTACAGCAAGATGTATTAAACTTCCCTGTCAAAAGAATGTCCAAACGTGCGAGCAGAGGCCAGCAAAGTACTTTATGGCACACTCAAACACCCCCCTTTGTGGCTTTCTTGGCCAAACCAAATATCAAAACACTATTATACTCATTGACCTACAGTATCTATAGCTCACAAACACATCATAATCGTTATTTTTGAACAAATATTGATCCCTAGAAGAATATGGGCCCTGCTAACGTTAACACAACCACACCATATTTGCCACAACCTTTACTGCGGCTGCAACTGTCTGAGAGGAAGAGGCGAAGTGAGCACCTGACTTGTAAGGCTCCAGTCAATCTGTCTTCTTCGATGAGGTTTAACGGAGGTTGGCATCCAATAAATGTTGCATTACTGCCACCAGTGGTGTAAAGGACTTAAGTAAAAATACTTTAAGGTACTACTTAAGTAGTTTTTGGGGATATCTGTACTTTACTTTATATTTTTGCCTACTTTTACTTAACTACATTCCTAAAGAAAATAATGTACTTTTTACTCCATACATTTTCCATGATACCTAAAAGTACTTGTTACATTGTCCAATTCACACACTTTTCAAGAGAACATCCCTGGTCATCCCTACTGCCTCTGATCTGGCGGACCCAATAAAAAAAAAATGAAATTGTGCCATCTGGTTTACTTAATATAAGGAATTTGAAATGGTTTATAATTGTACTTTTACTTTTGATATTTAAGTAGAGTTTAGCAATTCCATTTACTTTTGATACTTAAGTATATTTAAAACCAGCTCGACATCATGGGAAAATCAAAAGAAATCAGCCAAGACCTCCAAAAAATACAAACAATAGTACGCAAGTATAAACACCATGGGACCATGCAGCCGTCATACCGCTCAGGAAGGAGACGCGTTATGTCTCCTTGAAATGAACGTACTTTGGTGCAAAAAGTGCAAATCAATCCCAGAACAACAGCAAAAGACCTTCTGAAGATGCTGGAGGAAACGGGTATAAAAGTATCTATATCCTATATCGACATAACCTGAAAGGCCGTTCAGCAAGGAAGAAGCCACTGCTCCAAAACCACCATAAAAAAAGCCAGACTACGGTTTGCAACTGCACATGGGGACGAAGATCGTACTTTTTGTAGAAATGTCCTCTCATTGAACAAAAATAGAACTGTTTGGCCATAATGACCATTGTTACATTTAGAGGGAAAAGGAGGAGGCAACCGTGAAGCATGGGGTGGCATCATGTTGTGGGTTTGCTTTGCTGCAGGAGGGACTGGTGCACTTCACAAAATAAATGGCATCATGAGGAAGGAAAATTATGTGGATATATTGAAGCAACATCTCAAGACATCAGTCAGGAAGTTAAAGCTTTGTTGCAAATGGGTCTTCCAAATGGACAATGACCCCAAGCATACTTCCAAAGTTGTGGCAAAATTGCTTAAGGACAACAAAGTCAAGAAATTGGAGTGGCCATCACAAAGCCCTGACCTCAATCCTATAGAACATTTGTGGGCAGAACTGAAAAAGTGTGTGTGAGCAAGGAGGCCTACAAACCTGACTCATATACACCAGTTCTGTCAGGAGGAATGGGCCAAAATTTACCCAACTTATTGTGGGAAGCTTGTGGAAGGCTACCCAAATGTTTGACCCAAGTTAAAACAATTTAAAGGCAATGCTACCAAATACTAATTGAGTGTTTGTAAACTTCTGACCCTCTGGGAATGTGATGAAAGAAATAAAAGCTGAAAGAAATAATTCTCTCTACTATTATTCTGACATTTCACATTCTTAAAATAAAGTGGTGATCCTAACTGACCTAAGACAGGGAATTGTTACTAGGATTAAATGTGGCTACGGTGTATGTAAACTTCTGACAAATAGATTGTGTCCGAAAAAGTTATATAGTGTGTATAAGCTGGAAGTAAAATCCTACGTGTTGTTGTTCATTAGTTTACTCTAATTATGCGAGGGGTGGTAGGGTTAGCAGAAAATAATAAAGGAAATATATTTTTAGTCCTGTCCTTCCTCTACGCTCAACCTCTCCCATCTTTTTCTGATGTCCATCCGGTTTGATTTCTAATTGCCATATATTTTCCTCAACTTTCTTTACTGCCTCAGCATACTACAACTTCTGCACTACTCTAACCCTAGTAACCTCAACCTGCCTCTTTCTCACCAGACATTTCTGATCCCCAGCCCCAGTGGGATCAAAGATGGCGCCGACAGACAAGGCAGTTCTGCTTCTACCTCCTAAGCAATTTTGCAGTATTTTTTTTTGTGTGTGTTTTTTACATTTTACATTATTATTCGGAGTGGACTTCTAGTCCGACTCGAGGCGTGTACACCACCCACCGCATCCGAGTATATTACTTGCTAATGTTCAGACCCTGGACAATAAAGTAGACAAGCTCAGGGCGACAATCTCCTTCCAGAGAGACATCAGGTACTGTAACATACTCTGTTAAACGGAATTGTGGCTTTCTCCAGATATACTGTCCCTGTCCATACAGCGAGCTGGGTTCTCAGTACATTGCGCAGACAGGAATAAAGAAACCTTTCGGGAAGAAGAAAGGCATTGTGTATGTTTCATGATTAACTACTTATGGTGTGATTGTGATAACGTACAGGAACTCAAGTCCTTTTGTTCACCAGACCTAGAATACCTCACAATCAAATGCCGACCGTATTACCTCCCAAGAGAATTATCTTTGGTTATAGTCGTGTATATTCCCCCTCAAGCCGATACCACAACGGCCCTCAAGGAATCTAATGGACTTTACAAACTGGAAACCACATATCCTGAGGCAGCATTTATTGTTGCTGAGGATTTTAACAAAGCACATTTGAGGAAAACACTACAGACGATCTATCAACACATTGCCTGTAGTACTCGTGCTTCATAAACTCAACCATTGTTACTTCCCCTTTCGGGAAGGCTACAAGGCCCTCCCTCGCCCTCCCTTTGGCAAATCAGATCATGACTCCATCCTGCTCCTCCATTCCTATAGGCAGAAACTCAAACAGGAATTACCCGTCCTAAGGTCTATTCAACGCTGGTCTGACTAATCGGAATCCATGCTTCAAGACTGGGATATGTTCCGACTTGCCTCTGAGAATAGCATTGACGTATACACAGACACGGTAACTGAGTTCATCAGGAAGTGTATAAGGGATGTTGCTCCCACTGTGACTATTAAAACCTACCCAAACAAAAACCGTGGATAGTTGGCAGCATTCGCGCAAAACTGAAAGCGCGAACCACCGCATTTAACCACGGCAAGGTGACTGAGAATATGGTTGAATACAGACAGTGTAGTTATTCCCTCCATAAGGCAATCAAACAATCAAAACATCAGTACAGAGACGCAAGATGTATGTGGCAGGGTCTACAGACAATCACGGATTACAAAGGGAAAACCAGCCACGTCATGGACATCGACGTCTTGCTCCCGGACAAGCTAAACACCTACTTTGCTCGCTTTGAGCATAACACAGTGCCACCGACGCAGCCAAATCCTAAGGACTGTGGGCTCTCATTCTGACGTGAGTAAGACATTTAAGCGCGTTAACCCTCGCAAGGCTGCCGGCCCGGACGGCACCCCTAGCCGCGTCCTCAGAGCATGCGCAGACCAGTTGACCGAAGTGTTTACGGACATATTCAATCTCTCCCTATCCCAGTCTGCTGTCGCTAGTTGCTTTAAGATTTCCACCATTGTTCCTGTACCCAAGAAAGCAAAGGTAACTGAACTAAATGACTATCGCCCCGTAGCACTCACTTCTGTCATAATGAAGTGCTTTGAGAGGCTAGTTAAGTATCATATCACCTTACCTGACACCCTAGAACAACTTCAATTTGCATACCGCCCCAATAGATCCACAGATGATGCAATCGCACTGCACACTACAAAAGGAATACCTGTGTAAGAATGCTGTTCATTGGCTATAGCTCAGCCTTCAACACCATAGTATCCGCCAAGCTCATCATTAAGCTTGGGGCCCTGTGTCTGAACCCCGCCCTGTGCAACTGGGTCTTGGACTTCCTGACGGGCCGACCCCAGGTGGTGGCAGATGGCAGAGAAATACTTAAATAGCTAAAAGTGCGTATGATATAAGTGAGGGTAATAATAGTTTGCTTAATATACAGACTGGTTAAATGTACAGGTAAGTGAATATTTGCATGGTTACATTAACTGTACAGGTAAATGACAGGAAGAGATATTTAAATAGCTAAATGTGTGTATGATATAATTTAGGGTAAAAATAGTAATCCCCTTAAAATACAGTCCTTAGTGCGCAGGGTTTAATTACAGATAAATGCACGTATTGCACATTCGATATACTAAAAGCAATGAAAAAAGATACAACTGACAGGATACTAATATGCATTCCTGAGTGAATGACTACGTAAGTTAAGTCCAAGAATGACTTACAATATATATTTTTGTACAGAGCCCCGGTGTTACCAGCCCATTCCAGCCTGTTGTCCATATGGACTCCCAGGAACTTGTATGACCCAACCATTTCCACATCCATCCCCTGTATAGGGACTGCAGTCAGTTGTGCCTTGGTTCTCCTGAAGTCCACCACCATCTCCTTTGTTTTGCTGATGTTTAGCTGAAGGTGGTTCTGCTCAAACCACAACACAAAGTCACTGATTGTGCTCCTGTACTCCTCCCCCTGCCCACCCCTGATGCACCCTACAATTGCGGAGTCATCCGAGAACTTCTGTAGGTGGCATGTTTCAGAGTTATATCTGAAGTCCGAGGTGTAGAGGGTGAACAGGAAGTGGGACAGGACCGTTCCCTGGGGGGCCCCTGTGTTGCTCACTGCCCGTTCTGAAACACAGCTCTGTAGTCGCACAAATTGTGGTCTACCGGTCAGGTATTCCGTGACCCAGGAGACTAAGGTTGCTTCCACTTTCATCCTCTTCATCTTCTCACCCAGTAGCAGGGTCTGAATGGTGTTGAAGGCACTGGAGAAGTAAAAAAACATAACCCTCACAGCGCAACCTGCGTTGTCCAGGTGAGAGTAGGCCCTCTGCAGAAGGTAGATGATTACATCATTTACCCCGATGTTGCGCTGATATGCGAACTTCAGGGGGACCAGTGATGTACACACCAGGGTTCTGAGGTGAGCGAGGACTAACCTTTCCAGGATCTTCATGATGTGGGATGTTAGCGCTACAGGTCTGAAGTCATTCAGGACAGTGGGGTGCGCCTTTTTGGACACTGGGACGAGGCAGGATGTTTTCCACAGCACAGGGACCCTTTCTAGGCTCAGGCTAAGGTTGAAAGTTCGCTGGAGTATTCCACACAGTTGGTCAGCACAGACCCTAAGCACCCTTGGGCTGATGCCATCAGGGCCCACCGCTTTCTACTGATGTAGTCTCTCCAGCTCTCTCTTCACTTGGTTGGTGGTGAAAGCCAGCCCAGGTGGGGAGGTGAATCCCCTCCTCTGGAGGATCAGTCCAGAGGGAGCAGGGGCTGAGGTGGGGTCGCTGATTGTTTCAACAGAGGTGCTGTGAGCAGAGTGGGGGTGGGACAGCCGTGAGGGTGTGTGGCCTGGGGAGCTGGAGGGGAAGTGGACATGGCCAGTATTGAACCTGTTAAAAAATTGGTTCAGCTCATTGGCTCTGTCCTGGGTCCCCTCTGTCTGCCCACTGTTTGACTTTTTGAAGCCAGTGATATTTCTCATACCCTTCCACACCTCTCTCACCTGGCTCTGCCTCAGCTTGTCCTCCATCTTCTCCTCATACCCTCTCTTCCCCATGAGCCTCACAGAGCACATCCCAGTCTGTTGTTTCAAAGCAGTCCTGTAGGGCCTCATTCGCCTCCGGACACCTGTGTTTGCGTCAGAGGAGGGCGGGATGTAAACAATAACAGCAATGGCCATCGTGAATTCCCTCTGCAAATAGTAGGGTCTCAGGCTAACGGCTAACAGCTCAATGTCCGGGCTACAAAACTCTTCCTTAAGAGTAATATGGCTCAGATTACACCATCTGTTGTTAACTAATAAAGCCTGCCCCCCTCCCTTACTCTTACCAGAAGAAACGCTATCCCTGTCTGCTCTGATGGTCTGGAAACCGCAGATAGTGACGTTCTCTATGGGATGTTATCATTCATCCATGTCTCAGAAAAACACAATATGCTCGCTTCCTGGTGTTCTCTTTGTCCATGAACCAAACCCTGAAGCTCTTCCATCTTGTTATGCAGTGATCTCACGTTGCCCATAATGATCGGCCGCTAGAGTATATGGTCAATATAATGGATCATCTGTGATAATCTCAATTGCATACTCCTTGCATCCTCTCTCCTGCCTCCTCAAAACCCATTGGAGGAGAAGGTCAGAGGGGAGGGAGGGACCTCTGGCTTTCTCATCCAATTGGTTTTGAAAAGGAGGCGAAGAGAGAGGATTCAAGGAGTATGCAATTGAGATTATCCTAAGACCATCTCGTCATTATAAAGTATCTCTGGTGGCATCACAATTACGCATGGCACTGGTCTGAAAGCTAGAATTCTGTGTTTTTTAAGGAAAATCCCTGTGAGTAGGAGATCTGTGCCAGCACAGAGGGATAGGCCAACGAGTGATACATGCTTCAGTAAGGTTGGCTGGCTTCTTAGCGATGGTTATCAACTGTACTGAACTTAAATCACAGAAAATAGATGTAGTGGCAGCTGCAGTATTTGGGTATACATGATTTGACAGAAGAGTTTCAGGGTGTGTTGAGTGGTGGTGTCCTGTCATCCCAGACTGTTGGCATGGTGCAGGAGCAGATAGGGTCAAAGTAGTGGAATGGGGTAGTGGGTTTTTAATGAGTGTGAAGTTAGTTGGTAGGGTAATAAAACATATTTGTATTGAATTGTTTCCTGTTTCCCCTCTTGTATCACAAAGTGCAATGGATCTATACTATAGTTCAGTTGGGGGCGGTAATGCAACATATTGGATGCCAACCGCCGTTAAACTCCACCGAAGAAGAAGAAGCACAATTGCGCATGTACCCGCTGCTGCCGACAGAAAAAATGGCGCTCGAGGAACCGAATGGAGATTTCTCATATTTACCTTCAGGGGCGGCGGAGGGTAAACTCGCGTTTTCCTATACTCAGTACCATTGACATCCACTTTGGTCTCGTATGCATGATTTATTATTGTTGTGAGCAAAGCATGAACGGTCAACGCTAGCTTTCAAGCAATACAATAATATACTTGTTAACGTTAGCTATTTAGCCATTTGAGCTTCAAGCGCCAAGGTCGATGCAAGGCATTAGTGAAGGAGTAATGTTAGTTAGCAGATAGCTTGCTATTTTCAAAGACACCTTGGCCTTCTGAAGACTGCCTTGATCTGTGTGTACTTTTTGTATTCTGTCATAAGTAAATTGGCAAAATCAGTAGCTAGCTAGTAGCCGAGTTCCAGTGCAGATAGCTGACACGAGATCCACATAGCACGTTGGGGGCGTTGAAATAACGGAAGTCCATTCATTTTCAATGAAGGAAGCGAAGTGGGCGGGAGGGCATTTAGGCGATGTGAACAGGGCGGAACCAAATTTGGGGAAAGCTGAACTTTATGCAAATGCTCCGCGGCATCTTGTTGCTATTTACCAATCGAAGCTCAATAGTTTCCAGCCCCTACTGGATAGGCTGTTGATACCTACCACTACCTAGCACCAACATCAGGGTGAAGCAAACCTAACTATCCGAATTTACGAGTTAATAGGAGCTCGACCATAAGTTTTAAAAGCAAAGTGTACTCGCTACCTACAACAACTATGCATAAAGCAATACTGTAACTTAACTGTGAGCTCTTCATCACAGGCCAAAGAGGATCATAGATAGTGATATACCATGTATAGATCTATAGGAGGCTTTGGTGATTCTGTGTTTTCTGTTTGTAATTAATGCTGACATCCATTCTTTTTCAGTAAACAGGATGATAAAGGAGAATGGTGACCTGTTTTCTGATGCCCTGTGCAAAGTCTGCAGTGCTGTCCTGAATTCTGACTCTCAGAAACTTGCACATTATCAGGTCAGTGATCCCACGTGATTTTGACACATATGGTTATTTCCTCTACCAGTATACAGAGAAGCAGCTGATGTTTTCATTATTTCATTCTGTTGTCTCATTCTTTTCAGAGCAAAAAGCATGCCAACAAAGTGAGACGCTACATGAGCATCCACAAAGAAGAAGAGCCCACCATCAAAAGGTTCAAGTCGCCTTCGAAAGACAGCGTAAGTTAGTTCTCAGCTAGAAAAGGGTTTTATCCAGCCCTGCTCTTCCCAGTAGAGACAGCCAGACAGCGTTCATGGATAGAGCTCCCTTAACCTTTTTGTCCTCTTCACGGTTGCTGTACTCTTCCCCCCAATAACCAGGCCAACAGTAATGAAGAGACGGACCGCTCCAAAGCCTGTCATATATGTAATATGACATTTTCCTCTCCGGTGGTAGCTGAGTCCCACTACCAAGGCAAGGTGCACACCAAGAACCTGAGACTGAAGACTTTTGGCCACCAGCCCCCAGGTAAGAGGCTGTCACAAGATTCCACCCTATCTGCACACATTTTATTTTTCTGCTTCTGTGTTATTCCTTCATCTCACATACCTGTATTTTCCAAATGTGCAAAAAAATAATTGTAACTTCCTGTCTGATTAATGTGTCATATCCTGCCTTCTACCTCTCCAGTAGCACTACCTCAGGCCTTGGCCCCAGTAGTGAAGAAGAAGAAGGCTCAGTCAGAAGAGGCGAGCAGCGTGGCATCGTCAGGCCCGGCCGAGGTCGACCAGGACCACTTCTGTTCCATCTGCCACGCCTCGTTCAACAACCCCCTCATGGCCAAGCAGCACTACGAAGGCAAAAAACATAAAAAACAGCTGACCCAGCAGAAGCTGATGGAGACCTACGGGCCGTCCACGGCACCAGGTAGGACCTAGCCTCGGAAGGTTCTCAAGTTCTGTTCAAAAGCCTGGGGAGGTTCTCCTCAGGAAGAATATCAAAAGGGGTGGAGTCTAGATGGAAATATTTGTATATGTTTCGCATGGGTATATCTGACTTGCAACAAGCTTGCTAGCATAAGATGCTACTAAAACTTTGTCTGACACAGTAGAAAAATAGGCACGCGTAAAACAATGAAATGCCTCTCCCTAGGGCAGGGTTTCCCAAACTCGGTGCATGTTTTGGTTTTTGCCCTAGCACTATAGAGCTGATTCAAATAATCAACTAATCATGCTTTGATAATTTTAATTAGCTGTGTAGTGTTACGGAAAAAAAACAAAACGTGAGCCAATCAAATGTGAGCGATTAACATCCAGCACTCTCATTGAAAAGCAAAATAAATCCAATACTGAAGTTCGCCAGACTTCCAATAGAAGCACTTGGTTTAGAACTTTGTGAATATGGGCATATGATTATTTCAATGTTTTGAGTTTCTATCAAGTGTAAATAAGTCTCTCTCATATACAGTACAGGACATTGTGTACCAATGCCTTATTGGGTCATTGCATGTTAGTGTAATGTCTAAAATGACGTTCCTTGCTAACTAGTCCCTCCTATATGTCTCCAGCTACCACAGTAAAGGGCTATCCATGCACTGTGTGCAACATCGAACTCAACTCAGTGGAACAGTATCAAGCTCACATCAGCGGCTCCAAACATAAGAACCAGTATGTGTCCCTCTCGCACATTCTCAACCTCCCATGAGCCAGAAGAAACAACAACCACTGCATTCACACACACACACCAACTCGAGTATACCACACCAACTGGAGTATACCACACCAAATGCCCAGATAACTTCTGTTTGGATTCAGAATATAAGTTATCATATTCATAAAATACCTGTTACTGACGTTTTTTTTTTTGTTTTGTTTATTTATTACATTTTTTTGTTTTTATATTTTAGTCTTTAACATGTCTTTGTTGTAACATGTTGTAATATATTTCCAGTGTCAGAGGGAAGAAAGGGAGCAACCCAACATTCATCAGCCCCTCTGAAAACCAGCAGTCTGAGTACCAGTATACGCCTGAAGCCGAACCAGTCCAGGAGGACTGGAGCACTTTCAACCAGGACTACGAGTGAAGAGATTCCCATTACCCCCCCCCCTCTCTCCAACTACCACAGCTCACCAGCTACTGGTGTCCCTCAGTTAGGGCCAGGATGATTTCCTGACCACATTACCTGACCAGGGAAAAACTCTCTTTTGTTATAGGCTACAGCTAGGACCCAGAGTTTTAACTAGGCCCCAGAGTTTTCTCTGTTCATGTCACATGGTCATGTAAAATCCCTGGAAAGAGAGCAACCTGTGTCCTCCCTGCTTCTCTCTGTGGTGTCATATCTGCCTCATGGATGAATCCTATCTATCTGCTCCAGCTCTGCTTCATTCTATCTGTACTCCAAGACGGTCAGTCTATCTACTCCGTGTCTACGTCCCAGTACATGTGTTGGTTGTGTTTTCAGTCAGTCAGACCAGATAGGTATAGAGACTCCTGGAGATGTTGTCTATCATTTCTGTTCAAAATGTCCTAAATATTTCAAATTCTGACATAATACAGTACAATGATTTGACGTTGGTGTGATGGACTTGCAGTAGTGTTCTGGTTTTATGGGTAACTTTTTGCTTCCCCCACTGTTGTTTTTTGGGCTCATAATCCTTGTTTTGTCCAACACTTTTGATCCCTCTCTTTTTACATAATGTTTCTCTGTGACTGGCTGACAGGGGAAAAACTCAATAACATATCCTGTACGGAAAGTGTATTTTTCTTGAACTTTTACTCGTTTTACTAGAGAGTAATTTGGACTTTTCCGCACCCACCAACCTCAGTGTTTGTGAGAACCTTCTAGTTTGATGTCTATTGTAATTAAAATACTGACAGATAAGTACGTCCTATAATTGTTTTATTATATGTACATGCGTTCATATCAATTTAAAAACAGATCTGTCACAAACTAACAATACATTGCAGCAGATAAGTAACGTCATACTCTTAACTTTGCTCTGTATTAGGAATGCGCTGTCAGTACCAGGGCTTAAAAAGCTATGTAATTTTGTTTTTATTCCTGTTTATTTGTGTGTTTAGTCACATGGAAAAATGATAGGAAGCAACTTAAAATGTGAAATATGCCTTTACTAGACATCTGCTGTGGTATGTTGTAGAAATCATAATGCTTTACTCCATAGTTGTCTATCTGTGCTGGTAGGGTCATGAAGGATTGTCTGAATATTGGTCAACGTTCTGTCTGAGGCAGTGGCTTTTGGAATGGAATTTGTCTGTGAATGTAAAGATCATCTGAGAGTGTTTCAGTGGTGACGGTGACACTAAAATAAGGTATTTTAAAAGCTCAGTGTTTGGTGTAGTAAGTGCTTATACTTATGTTTTTGCTACACTTACTGATTGGACAACCAATATCTACTTGGACATGGGTCATAGACTGACTATCAGATTAGTGAGGGGTTGAATGTGCAGAATCATTGTAGCAGTCCCGGGTGCATTAGTTACTGACAGTTAAGGATCCTAGATTTGTACTTTTATTATTTACTGTTTCAAATGAAATACTATCTTGATCTATGAAAGCGTAAATAGGTTTTGATTGATCTTAAGATCCCATTCCCATTATTTCATTTTGTGACAAGTTGTTTTGGCTATGTGAAGTGGTTTGACAGGAACTGTGATCCAATGCTTTTTTCATCAGACATGAAAAGTTGAATATTCTATTACTGAATGTGTCGCCATGCCTTTTGGCTGTAGAAACGTTGCGTTCATTTTGGATGTAATTCATTAGAAGAGGGCTTCTAAATACATTGTAAAACAAGCAAAAATATGGCCTTTTATTTCAGACCTCATTCTTGTTGTATTAGCTATTGTGTTGTAAATGTATCAGATTTATTTTCAATACGAACTATGTATGCCTAAAGAAGTGCTAGGAAAATGTGTATCTAGTAAAGCAATGTTTTAACAAAAGTCAGATTTCCTGTATTTTTATTCATTTTAGTAAATGTATTCCTCACACCCAAACATTTTGTCTGCTCTTCAAGCCCATTACTGTACATTGTCACTGGGTGGCGCACTTACTCCTTTCTAGCCTGAGCCATAGATACACTGGCTAAAATCAACGTTTATTGGTCGCATACACACATTTGCAGAGTTTATCCCAGGTGCAGCGAAATGCTTGTGTTTCTAGCTCCAAAAGTACACTAATGCCTACCAATAAAAATACCCCAAAAAGCCATGACTACAATACAGTATATACTGCACATATAAAGTGGGTGAAACTGTATGTAAACATTAAAGGTACCAGTGTTCAATGATTGCACATACTGTAGAGACTGCTGGCCTAAGATGCAGGGTAGAGTACCGGGTGGTAGCCGGCTAGAACACTGACTAATGTTCAGGGACTGGCTAGTGGTGGAGACAGAAGCTGTTTCTCAGTCTCTCGGTCCCAGCTTTGATGTACCTGTACTGTCTCCGCTTTCTAGATGGTGAACAGACCATGGCTTGGGTGGCTAGAGGTCCTTGATGATCTTCTTTGCCTTCCTGTGAAACCAGGTGCTGTTGTAGATGCCCAGGAAGGCAGGCAGTGTGCCCCCGGTTAATGTGTTCGGAGAGACGTGCCGTTGCGGACGGTGCAATTGCCATACCAGGCGACAATGTAGCCCGACAGGATTCTCTCAATGGTGCATCTGTAGAAGTTTGTGAGGGTCTTATGGGCCAAGACTAATTTCTTCAGTCTTCTGAGGCGCCACCTTAACCACGCTGTCTGTGTGAAGGGCCCCTTTCAGGTTGTCAGTGATGTGTACGCTGAGGGACTTGAAGCTTTTGACCCACTCAACTTCGGCCCTGTTGATGGGGGCGGGTTGTCTGCTGTCGTCCACTATCAGCTCCTTCGTTTTGTTGACGATGAGGGAGAGGTTGTTTTCCTGTCACCACTTTACCAGGGCTCATTGTTATTGGTAATCAGGCCTACCTACCACCGTTGTGTCGTCAGCAAACTTGATGATTCTGTTGGAGATGTGCATGGCCACACAGTCATTGGTGAACAGGGAGTACAGGCGGGGGCTGAGCACACACCCCTGTGGGGCCACCCTTAGCTTAGTGATAAGCTTCAGTGTTTGAAGGCTGAGCTGTAGTCAATGAACAGCATTCTTACATAGGTATTTATTTTGTCCTGGTGGGATAGGGCAGTCCATGGATCTTTTAAAGTGATATGCTAATTGTAGTGGGTCTAGGTTGTCTGGTAAGGTGGAGGTGATATGGTCCTCTCAAAGCACTTACATTTAAGTAATTTAGCAGACACTTATCCAGAGCAACTTACAGTTACTTAGTGCATACATGTTAATACTTCTTTTCGTACTGGTCCCCCATGAGAATCGAACCCACAACCCTACCATTGCAAGTGCCATGCTCTACCATCTGAGCTACACAGGACTATGATGAAAGAAGTGAGTGCTACGGGGTGATAGTCATTTAGTTCAGTAACCTTGGCTACAGGAACAATGTTGGACACTGTCTCGGAATCCTCTTGCCAGGGTTGTACACCATACAGACAAGCAAACATCCATCGAACACAGACTCAAATTATTTATCAAGAACAGTTAAGCTTTTCAACATGTTCTGTATTGTTATCACTATTTTATTTGTAATCGTACTATAATTAGACACATCTGTTTGTTTTATCTGGTTCTCAACTAAGATTTAACCACAAACGTCTGTATTTGGATGTTTATCCTTTTTTAGCTCACATTTCATTTGAGAAGATCTGTATTTTCTTATGATTGAATATTGAGTTGTGTGTGTAGAGCTTATTCTAAAATGGGTGATTTTATTTGAGTGAAGTACACATTGATCAAAACGGGGAGTTATTAGCTGACACACAAAGGCTGCTTTTTACACATCTTTCTCTCCTTGTGTCTATTCAGGACATTGCTCCTGCACCATAGAGGTCAATGAGCTTGATTTGGCATAGGTACAAGTTCCATTCATAAAGTGTGTGTGTGCGCAGGAGGTAGAGGGTTCAGTCTTTTCATTGATAACATCTATTTACTCGAATGGGGAGGTGTCTGGGGCCTCCATTCATAGAGCCGGGTCCTACTAGGCATCCGTTGGAGGCGCCAAGGTTTATAAACACTGCAACCACACGTAGGCCAGCTCACGTCTGGAGCAGGCCCAGCACACAGCCCCCTGTTGTGGAGCAGAAGATAGGATAGCAATGCTGTATCGTGAAAACTTTTTCCATAAACATTCACAGGCTGCCTAGTGTGTTTACCCTCATGCTGTCATTGTGTGTAACTGTGCAGGCTGCCTGATGTTGTCAGGAGGGGAAACGGCCATAACACAACCAGACAGGAGGATTCATCTTGGTCAGGATGAATGGGCTGCTCTTTGTTTGGAACGAGAGATTGAAGCCAGCACTAAGACAATAGCAACCCAAAATATACAGTTGAAATGAAGAATAATCCAAATAAACCATAGTACCATGTCATATACTTTGGAGATACTGAATTGTGAAGTTTGGAGGTTGCCAAAATGTATTTTTGAGTGTCACGTACTACACAGTATATTGTAGTCTGAGCGACTGAGCCTCTATCCTAATATCATTCTGGGCCCATATTCATAAGAGTAGGACTGCTGATCTAGGTGTTAGGTTGAAAGAACAAAACTTTGTTATTTATAAACGGTTCGGGTTTATTAGCTACAACTCTAACATCGTCACGTTTGTGAGCTTGCATAACAACACTGTTTAGCCAAAGTACGATGGCCCTTCAGGATAACAATACAGTGAGTCAAAATGAACACACAACAAACTCACAGGGTAGTCTATATAGCGGACATAACATTCCCCCCCATCCTCCCAAAGTCTATGCATGAAAGACAGTGTCCTGAAAACACCCAGGGTGTGCACGAGCAATGACAGGTCTGGGGTCAGAGGCAACCAGAGCTGGCAGTAGCTCAGAAGGCTGAGCAAGTGGCATGGCAACAGGAATGTCCTGAAAAACAGAAAGGAAAACGCTGCACACTGCTACTCATGCTCCCAGGTGGCCGGTGTGTTCACGGGAGCAGGAATCCTTCGTAGACAGCTGGCGTGCCAACGAGATCCATCTGTCAGCTGAAATGTCACTGGGCCCAGTTGATGACTGAACTGACTTGGAAAGGAGTAGAACGTGCTGAGTTTATCGGCCCACCGGGGTCGACGGGCTCTGACCCAGTCAGACACCTTGATGATTGGCGGCTGAGCTCTGTGCTTCTTGTCGAACCTCTGCTTCATGTCACGCTGGTGTTTCCACGCTAAAGGTCCCACTGGCAGTGCCCTTGCTGGACGGAGTCTGGTCAAGGGCAGCACCAGCTCACGTCCCAACATGAGTAAGGTGGGAGAGACTCCTGTAGAGGAGAAGGGTCTGGGATAGTGCAGTGCCTTTTGAGAGACTGATTCATTTGCGGAAGATGTGTGTGACACCTTTAGCTGCGAGGTAAGAGGTGAAGTGGTTTGACAGGAACTGTGATCCATTGTCTGTAGTAATGGCCCGGGGCAGGCCCAAGCGAGTATGAAAAAATTCACACGACCCCTGAGGGCCAAAGGGATCACTGCTGGTAGGCCATAAGAATCCGTTCCTGATGTACTCAATGAGTGTGGCAAATAATGGTTCTGCAGCCGACACGTCTTCGAGTTCCTGCAGGGACACTATGTTCTGTAAAGGAGAGTAGACGAGGAGCATTAACTCCTCTTCACCATTTGTCACCATCTGAGTAGGTGAGCTCTGTGTGGTGAAGGGGCGGGACAGGAAGTCTGCTACAACATGGTATTTTCCTGGAGTGAACTGTACTTTTAAATCGTACTGTTGTAGGCGATCTGACCACCTATGGAGACGGAAGGGTCTATGTCCCCTGCCAGATCTGAGGGTGAAGGAGCAACCATAAAGGTAAAGATGCCAACGCTCACAAGCCCAGATGCAGGCGAAAGCAGAGTACTTTTGCTCTGTCGGACCTGAGGGCACGAGAGACAAAAGTTATGGGCTTTTCTACACCATAATGCAGCTGAGACAGGATGGCCCCCACAGACACTGCTGAGACATCGCAGGTCACCAGCGTGAGGCAGTTATAGTGGAAGTGAGAGAGGGTCGGGGACTTGGTGAGGAAGCGTTTCAGCTCCTCGATTGTTACCTGACAGGCCAGAGTCCAGTCCCAAGGAGCGTCCTGCTTATGCCTAGGAACAATGCCAGCTGTGAAGCTTGATGGGGACGGGCACTTCAAAGATGGCATCCACATTCGACTGCAGTGGAGAGATGCCAGTGAATGACACCCAGAACCCCACAAAGTTTGTGGTTGACGCTGAGAATGTACACTTGTCAGTGTACAGTGTGAGGTGATGGTGGTTGAGGCTGGTGAACACCTGCCTTAGGCGCTTATGGTGAGCGGCAACATCTGGCCCATGCACCACAATGCCTTACAGGTAAGTCACAACACCAGGGAAGCCGGTGAGGATGGTGGTCATTATCTTTTCTGAAAGCAACTTGGTGCTGAGCTCAGGCCAAAAGCCATGTGCTTGTAGCGATATAGTCCAGTGTGGGGGATGAAGTTACGTTCCTGCTCTTTGGTCGAGCTTAGAGAAGACACGGGAGCCATGGAAGTGTATTGGCATCTCCTCCGTTGTAGGTAGTGGATATTTGTCGAAGAGCGCCCCGACTTCAACCGAACCGGCTGCCAGAACATCGCCATCATCCCCATCAAGCTGGAGTGGCACTTGCCCTAGGCCGCCATCCCCGTCTTCATCTCAATGCTGGGCATCATCACCACCACCTTTGTTATCGTCACCTTCTTCCGCTACAACAAAACACCCATCGTCAGGGTGTCCGGCCGCGAGATGAGCTACGTGATGCTGACGGGCACCACTGCTTTGTTGGCTGCTCACATGTCAACGCAGGTTCTGATACCCCTGTATTCTACTGAGCGATCACCAGGTTCGATTGGATCCTCTGTCACAAGGTGTTTGAGATCCTCCTTGATGTCTTTGTGAAGGGGGCCAGGAGGATCCTTGGGCTCCAAGAGAGGTTTGTGTGTGAATGCAGTCAGGCATCCCAATACACTGAACAGCTCTGGATACTGTTGCAAAGGGGAGTACACATGAAGTATCTTGGCCCTACAGTTGTCCTGTAGAGAGAATCCATGACTGGCGTGTGATGTGAAATGGGAAGGAGAACCATAAAATATTGGGACGCGGAGGCCGACGACGTCTATCTTGCTTTGGCCGTAGCCACAGAGCGTTGTAGACAGAGGCTGCAGCGGTAAGTTCTGGAAGAACTGGTTGAATGTTGCTGCATTTATCAAAGACACCTAGTCATAGTGTTAAGGAGAGTGGAGACGCAGCTCTCTTCCAAGTAGAGAAGACACATAGTAAAGTTCACTGAGTGGGGCCCTACCGTATAGATCACTGCCTGTGTGTTGTGGCTGTCGTAGTCACGTGGTTGCACTGATGCGTCAGCGATTGTGGAGTGGCTCCACTTTGCAAAATAGTTCAACTTTTTACAGAGTCTCCATGTCTGGCCCTTATCTGGGCAATCTGGAGCCCTTGTAGCGAGAAGGGTAGATCCACAATTGCACAACTATTATAACATTAAATCCGATTATACCCTTAGAGACTATGCCAACCCTGCTTAGGGACTCAAAATTAACTGGATATATTTCCAGCAAAAACTGGCACCCCCTGGTCTATTGGAATTCGGTTGAACAGTATACAGGATACAGGACAGAAAAACAGGGAAGAGGAGGTCGAAACACTCCACTACTGCTGTCAGAAGTGGATGTGCACGCAGTGTCCGTGTCCAGGATCTGGGTTGGGGAGCTTTCAAATCTTATACCTCCCTTGAATGCACATGACCTGAGTGAGAGAGTTTGCATGTGTGTGTGCATGCTCTCATGCGTGCATGTATGTATTTGTTGAGGTTGGCTGAGGAAGGGGGTTGGTGAAGGCCTCATTCACAATGTTTTGTCTGTGGCAGTTTTGGGGGGTAATTTTCTGGAAATGGAGACATCCGGAGGCCCTGTGCATTGTGCAGTGAAGAGGGCACGACAACGCCTATTCCCCCTCAGGAGGCTGAAAAGATTTGGCGTGGGTCCTCAGATCCTCAAAAAGTTCTACAGCTGCACCATCGAGAGCATCCTGATTGGTTTCATCACCACTTGGTATGGCAATTGTTCGGCATCCGACCGCAAGGCGCTACAGAGGGTAGTGCATACGGCTTAGTACATCACTGGGGCCGAGCTTCCTGCCATCCAGGACCTCTAGGAAGGCCCTAAAAATTGTAAAGAATCCAGCCACCCAAGTCAAAGACTGTTCTCTCTGCTACCGCACAGCAAGCGGTACCGGAGCACCAAGTCTGGGACCAAAAGGCTCCTTAACAGCTTCTACCCCCAAGCCATAAGACTGCTGAACAGTTAATCAAATGGCTACCCAGACTATTTGCATTAACCCCCTTATTTTATTCTTATTTCTTTGCACTGACTCTTGTACAGACTCAATGTACACCTACTGGACTCTAACCATACACTCACACATACTACACTGACACTCCAACACACACACACTCACACACTCCAACACACATAAAACACACACTTACATGCATATTGACACACACACACACACACACACACACACACACACACACACACACACACACGTACTGTACATTCAAATTCCTTCACACTCTTCACATACGAGGCTGCCACTCTCTGTTAATTATATATACATGCATATTGACACCACACACACACACACACACACACACACACACACACACACACACACACACACACACACACACACACACGTATATACTGTACATTCAAATTCCTTCACACTCTTCACATACGAGGCTGCCACTCTCTGTTAATTATATATACATATATATACACTTTACCCCTACCTACATGTAAATATTACCTCAATTACCTCAACTAACCCGTACCCCTGCACATTGACACATTGTACCGGTACACCTCGTATACAGCCTCGTTATTGTTACTTTATTGTGTTACTATTTTTAGTGGTGGAAAAAGTACCCAATTATCATACTTCAGTAAAACTATAGATACCTTAATAGAAAGTTACTCAAGTAAAAGTGAAGGTCACCCACTAAAATATACTTAAGTATCAAAATTAGAAGTAAAAGTATAAATAATTTCAAATTCCATATATTAAGCAAATCAGACTTTAAATTTACGGTTAGCCAGGGGCACACTGCAACACTCAGACATTATTTGATTAGTGAGTACGCCAGACCATAGGCAGTACTTTTGGTTGTTAGAGAACATTTATTGAGTAAAAATTACAATATTTTCTTTAGGAATGTAGTGAAGTAAAAGTAAAAGTTGTCAAAAATAAGTAAAGTACAGATACCCCAAAAAACTACATAAGTATTACTTTAAAGTATTTTTACATAAGTACTTTACAACACTGACTATTTTTCCTTTAGATTATTTAGCAATTTTCATACTTTTTAAAAAAAACCTGCATTTTGAATACCTGTTGTATTTGGCGCATGAGACGAATAAAACTTGATTTTATTTTATTTGTAGTGTTTGAGCAAGGAACAAAACCAAGGCTTCTCCTCCCATGAGTTGGCTGTTGGAGTGGGAGACACAGGTGGCAGGGAGGCAGATCCCTATGGAAATAGCTCTGGGCTTGGGGGGGTGCAGCACAATTTGGTTGTATTTCACGGGCTCACAGAAGGACATGACCGACAATGTCTGAGGGAGAGTTTAGACTAGGTAACGAAACCATGGTTAAGAGGATGAGGAAAAGTTAGTTGTTTTGTTGCCCATATGTTTTTCACCCCACGTGAGTCCGATTTACGTCTTGCAACCAGAGCTTGGGGGATTTTGCAATTTCGGCCGGTTTTATGTCTTGTCTTCCAATGAAAACAAAACATGAGAAACATGTTTGATTTCCTCATCAGGATATTCTTTGAAAACACTCTGTTGTTTTTCTTTCAACACTGTTGTCTAAACAAAAAATTGCACGATTACAATGGGCTTTATTGTGTGTAACTAATATGCAATCTAGGGTAATATTCCTTTGGGTGCACTGCTAAGAACACTGTAGATTTTTCCCTAGAAGCTGAAGGTATTGTTTGAGCTATGGTTAATCAAATTTAATTTCAACTTCATTCATTAACCCTCTGCTCACTGTAGCCCTATCGGTTGAATGACTGGTTACCTTCTCTCTCTTTCCTGTGAATAAACTCTGAGAATGGGATTGGGAATGCTGAATGGTAATGTCTGTGGCCTGAGAACGCTGAATGACTGATGACAAGGGAGGAGAAAATAACAAGGCTGTTGTGGAGCGATAGAGTTGATGGGATCAGGTTTTCCATCCTGACATAGACTAATGTTAACACCTGTACGGCTTGGCATTCCACTGCTGCGTTGGCACATTCCCTTGTCCTGGCCCTCTGAACTTTCAGCCAATCAGAGGGATCACAGAGGGAGGGCGGGACGAGTTGTCATCAGCTCTTTCCTCTGCCACCCCTATCTCCTATCTAGTGTCCAGTCTGTCAGTCAGTCAGTCAGTCAGTCACTCAGCTAAGGACAATACTGCTCAGCCTAACAGCCCAACACCTGCGTCTTTTGTCAGTATTTTGCGATCTATGCGCAGGTCGGCTGTGTGAAATTAGGATTAAACGTTTATTTTTTTGTGAATATTTCCATGTACCCATGTATGGAAGTTGTTTTGCTCCAGAGTGTTTGGTCAACCTTCTAGTATGCTATGAGGTTAGTTAGGCCCACTGTTTTCTTATAAACCAAGGGATTGATTGATCACAGGTAAACAAGTGAGCAGAGGGTTGAGCTAGTCCCTTGTGCTTAGACGCTCCATTTGATTTCACACTAATCATATTCACACAAACGTTCTCCTGACACTCGTCGCATAATGGGGCAAGCTGCAAATATTCTGCATGTCACTCTCCTCCTAGCACAGAGAGTTGCTGAGGGAATGGACCAATGGACTCCATTTTCTGGCCTCTCAGACCAGTGCAGTCTCGGGAGCTCGGGTTACACACCCCAGTGAAAGTTCCTCTCCAGCTTTCCCATCCCTCTGACAACCCCCCTTACCGATCCCTCCCCTTTATTCTTCACCCCCCCCCCCTTGCCATCCCTTCACAATCTGAAAATTCCTGCGGATTACCCCTAATTCTTCTGACAGATGGGCACACTTAATCTACCTCGGGCAGGCTGGGAATAAGTGGTACAACCTGTGAACAGGCAGCTCGGACAACCACCTGTTAGGACCCCCTGTCACATGATGCACATGGTATCGCCACACTATCTGGCTTAAGACTGGAGAAAGCTGGCTCATCCAAATGTTTCCGCTTTCTGTTTCCTCCCTGCCTGTCGGACAGATTGACGAGGGTGTCGAGTTAGAATAGGAAGTCTATTCTCAGAGGACGAAATGGCTTTGAATGGTTACAAGGGGAAAAGGTCTTGGTTAGACTTATAATGAATTGGATTTATGTGGCACTTTTGCAAGTGCTTGAAGGGCTTTACATTGTAACTCACCTCATTTTGGCTGCAATATGTAGGCTACATTGCAAGAGGTCTCTGCAATGAGAGGGGAGGTGGTACACAATGAAATAAAACAATAAAATCCTGTAGAGTTAAGTCAAACACAATCAAGACCTTAAAACACAGATCTGTATTTAAGCTACAACATGTGATTTTCTAAATGTTTTCCCCAAATCTAAAGTTTTCCACCCAAAACCTGCGTGGCCTGCTGCCAGATGGCTGTCATCGTTTAACTGTGAGTGTTTTACGTGTCCAGGGAACCAGAGATAGTGTGCTGCCCTGAGACCAGGACCCTGACCAGACAACAGGTGAGTGGTTATGGTCACAGGCACATCTCATTGATATTCTAACCTATTGCACTTTCCCAGAGCACTGCTCTCCCTGTGGACACACATTACTGCATTACAGGGCCTCTCCCCTCTGGCTTTGATCAGCTGAATGCAAAGCAGATCGCTGCCGTGGGCCAAACGGAATCTAATGTAACCATCGTAGCCGTGAGGAGAGAGGAGAAAGTGGGGATCAGGCCCAACATAATGACCTCTTTCAGGACCTGTTGGTCGGGCTAAGCAGAGAGGCTTGTACACAGCAGCAGTGAAATTAAACACTTTCAGAATCCAACATCTCTGTTTGGCAATCCCAAGGACGTTTAGGAGGCACGGGTCACTCCCTTATACCCTGAACTGGAGCAGGTCAGTCAGCGGACGTCTGATCTATTGGATAGTCCCTATATCTATGCCTGGGTCTGAAGGGCTTCTTCCTCTAAATGGAAAAGCAGGTTTCTCCATGGGTCTCTCTCTGAGGGCCAGTGAAGGATTTCTACCCTGCACTGATTTACAGCACCAGTCAAAAGTTTGGACACACCTACTCATTCAAGGGTTTCTCTTTATTTGTACTATTTTCTACATTGTAGAATAATAGTGAAGACATCAAAACTATGAAATAACACATATGAAGTCATGTAGTAATCAAAAGAGTGTTAAACAAATAAAAATATATGTTATATTTGAGATTCTTCAAAGTAGCCACCCTTTGCCTTCATGACAGCTTTGCACACTCTTGGCATTCTCTCAACCAGCTTCATGAGGTAGTCACCTGGAATGCATTTCAATTAACAGGTGTGCCTTGTTAAAAGTAAATTTGTGGAATTTGTTTCCTTCTTAATGAGTTTGAGCCAATTAGTTGTGCTGTGACAAGGTAGGGGTGGTTACAGAAGATAGCCCTATTTGGTAAAAGACCAAGTCCATATTATGGCGAATAAGCAAAGATAAATTAAATTCCATCATTACTTTGAGACATGAAGGTCAGTCAATGCGGAACATTTCAAGAACTTTTAAAGTTTCTTCATGTGCAGTCACAAAAACCATCACTGCAGAGGATTACCTCTGCTGCAGAGGATAAGTTCATTAAAGTTTCCAGCCTCAGAAATTGCAGTTCAAGTAACAGACACATCTCAACATTAACTGTTCAGAGGAGACTGCGTGAATCAGGCCTTCATGGTCGAATTGCTGCAAAGAAACCACTACTAAGGACACCAATAAGAAGAAGAGACTTGCTTGGACCAAGAAACACGAGAAATGGACATTAGACCAAATTTGAGATTTTTGGTTCTAACCGCTGTGTCTTTGTGAGACACAGAGGAGGTGAACGGATGCTCTCCGCATGTGTGGTTCCCACCGTGAAGCATGGAGGAGGAGGTGTGATGGTGTGGGGGTGCTTTGCTGGTGACACTCTGTGATTTCAATTAAAGGCAGCATTCTGCAGCAATACGCCATCGCATCTGATTTGCTTAGTTGGACTATCGTTTGTTTTTCGACAGGACAATGACCCAACACACCTCCAGGCTGTGTAAGGGCTATTTGACCAAGAAGGAGAGTGATGGAGTGCTGTATCAGATGACCTGGCCTCCACAATCACTTGACCTCAACCCAATTGAGATGGTTTGGGATGAGTTGGACTGAGTGAAGGAAAAGCAGCCTACATTTTGTAGTGCACAGCAGTACTTGAATATGATGTTTATGCCAGACAGAAACTCCATGTGAATAAGTGGTACAACCTGTGAACAGGCAGCTTGGACAGCCATTTGATAGGACCCCCTGTCACATGATACACATGGTATCGCCACACTATCTGGCTTAAGACTGGAGAAAGAAAGCTGGCTCATCCAAATGTTTCCGCTTTCTGTTTCCTCCCTGCCTTTCGGACAGATTGTCGAGGGTGTCGAGTTAGAATAGGAAGTCTATTCTCAGAGGACGAAATGGCTTTGAATGGTTACAAAGTAGACTTTTAATTAATTGGATTTATGTGGCACTTAAAGGGCTTTACATTGTAACTCACCTAATTTTGTCTGCAATATGTAGGCTACATTGCAAGAGGTCTCTGCAATGAGAGGAGAGGTGGTATACAATTATATTAAATAATCAAATCATGTATAGTTAACTCAAACACACAGTTTCGTGTTTGGCACATTTTCCCAATAATCATTTTAAATCCGTTCTAGAATGTAGTGAACTCACTACCTACCACACATTAGTTCCCCCCCAAACACAGAAGCTTTTGTGTTTAAAATAAGGTGGAATAATAGACCATGTTAGACTTCTTAGCCACCGTCCTTGGGTTTAAGAAGGAAGGGATATTTTCCTCTTTGCTGCTTGCAATCAGTGGCTTCTCCTGTTTCCCATGCACAAAGGCAGCACTGTTGGCCTTCTCTGAAGGAGTGGAGGCCGGCCACACAGTCCGACAACCCTCCCTGGCCCTCCCTGCAATCTGCTCAGCCACCCATAGTCTGGGCTGGAGCACAGCCACCCTCCATCCCCAGCCTCTCAATTCCGCCAAGGCTACCCCATAAGAGGCTTATGTCCAGGGCAAGGGGGAAAAGGAAAGAAGGAAGCAGCGGATGAATGGGTGGAAGAGGGGCAGGAAGGGGAAGGGAGGGGCAGGAAGGATGAGGGCATCCTCAGTCGACCGTTACTCAGGAGGATCACAGGATCTTTCAGAGGGACTTTCAGAAGAAAGTCAAACGTCAGATAAAGGGGTAAGAGAGAAAAGTGTCCTTTTAGAGTTCCTCTAGTGACACTAGTCAAGTGTTTAGAGTCAAAAGACTGAAATGAAGTTTACCCGCAGCTCTGCAAAACTAGTGTGAAAAAACACAACACACTGATTATTGGCAAGGAGTGCAAATAGGAAGTTGAAAGAAACGCTCTACCACCATCTACCAGGTGTCGTCTGCAACTAGCCTCCGGCATTTTGCTTTGAAGCTTTTGATGGTTTATATAAAGAAGCCTCATAATGTTTTTGGGTGATTCACGGCATCGCCCAAACGGCCCATGATCCTCCCTTGGTGTCTGCAGTATGAGGGGGCACCAGGATGGGTCTATTAAAGGAGGCTTTGGCCAGCGAATGGAGCAAAGCAGAGCACAGCACAGTGACTGAGTGGATGAATGAGTCCACACATGAATACAAGGGTATTCCACCACACAAAGGGGTACAGCTGGGGGTGTCTTTGAAACTTGAGGTTAATCTGGGGGAACGCCTGGCAGCAGACGCCCCTGGAAAAAAGCTCCCCCCCAAAAAAACAGACTTCAGAAAGTTCTGGGAGTGGCTAGGGGGGAGGGGGACGGTTGCGATGGCAGACTGGCTGGAAGTCAGCATCAGCCCATTAACTGGCCCTGACAGCTTCCATACAAGTTAAGTACCGATGAAAAGAGGTCTGTGGATGGGCTTTTCCAGGGTTGCCGTTGGGCTGCATTTTATCTCGGAGCGGACGCTTTTGAAGTGCCCACCACCACATCTCTATTTGCTTTTTTAAGTCCTGTTGTGTTTGGTGGCAGTGCTGCTGCCGCTGCAGCGGACAGTTCCAGTAACTTGCCAACGCAGCTTATAAATACACCTGATAGGTCATCCATCTCCACCAACACACAAATCAAAAATACATCATCATCAATGTCTGTTGTTGCTTTGCAATGGATTTCATAGATTACCCAACCCCGATTTCTGATAAAACAAGAGTTTCATTCTTTATTGTACGAAAGGGTATAACTTTTTTTTGTGCTGTAAGCCAGGAAATCCTGGGTTGGCGTGCCGGCTTGGCTCCCTGTCTATTGTCTGGCCCCAGCCTCACTGGCCCCATTGATGTTCTCCATCCAGCTGTAAAATTGGGCAGAGACGAAACCCCCTCTGAAAACAAGATGTTGCCGTCCTCTGCTGGGTCAGTGCGGGCTAGAATGCGCAGGGTTGTGTTGGGGGGGGAATAAAAAACATGCCATGTTTGCATCCTGTCTCTTCCTCTACTATACCTCTTCTTCCTGCCGGGAGTTTTTGACTTCATGGTGCATTTCCCCAGTCCACCGCAGACAAGACCAGTTTAGCATAACAGTCGCTGCAGGAACTCAACCTGTTAGCATCCGAGACATTTCCTCAGGAAGTGATTTATGCATTATCTGTAACTCCCACAACCCCGAAACTAAGCACAAGGGGAGATAGAGAGAAAGAATTAGTCAATTACAGGAACATTTGATATTTGGTGTAACAGTAACTGATCACAGTTGTGTAATAATAATGGGTGGAAGGGGCCTGGAATGGCTTACTAATATGTTGCCCAATACGGTGGTGTGCCACTCGTAGGCATGCACTCTCAACCACATTTTAAGAATGAAAATAAGTACAAAGAAAACTTTAGGAATGGTATTTAAAACTTAGTCTATCTTGTTACAGCAGATTCTGACTATCTAAGCTCTAACTCCACTCCAGAAGTGTGTCTGGAACAAAGGCAGTACAGAGGTCCTGTTTAGATGCTACGGATGCCAAGAGTTGAGAGGAAACAGATTGAGCTGGTCCAAGAACATACTTGGTTTGTAATTTACTCTCTTGCGGATTTCGAAATACCGGATAGATTTGATTAATACAATCTCTGGAGCCAGATTTAATTAACACATTTATCATATCAGAATATCAGGCTTGTTTTTTCACAGAGAGTTTTAGGCCTATTTTATTTCTGCCCTAAATGTAATGTTTCATTTTTCCAACCTGACCTTGACTTGACCACAGCGCATAATTATTTATGACCATAGAATTCATCAGCTCTATAGAAGAATGTCCATTTGTAGGATGCCTTAGACACTAATAAGGTTGCAGTTCTACAATAAGTTTACTTCTGTAGTAATTATGATATGTGGACTATGAAAAAAATTTAAACACAAAATGTGAGCATGGTAAATCTTTGTCAGTCTTTTGTCATCAGCTTTTTCCCAGTCAGTCAGTGTTGCATGTGAGGTGTCACAGTGTGGGGGCGCTGTAAATGCAGGCCTCTCATTGGCCCATAAGGTCTGACTTGGCCACATAGGAGAGGAAGTGCATCATGGAAGTGTGTACCTTAGCCTCACCTTTTTTGAGAAGCAAAGGTCATTCACTTTACTCTGATGATGTGCTTAAATGCAAAAAACATTTGTCATATTGTGCATTATAGAAAATAAGACAGCTTTTTAACTCCTATTTAACCATTTTCTACCATCGCAAAGTGAGGTCAAGATTCTCAAGTTCCACTGACATGGCCTCTGAAATGGCTTCAACCTTTGTGGCTGTTGGGTTTCAAGTGTCATGGGTGATGATGGGTCACCACCTCATCTTCTATCCCTGCGATGAAGGACAAACGACCACATTCAGGTTGTGCTGGTCCTGTATGGGTCCTGTATGTTCCAATATGAATCCTGTATGTTCCTGTATTGGTCCTGTATTGGTCCTATATGGTCCTTGCTCGATTCACACTATAGGACCGACCCGAATCATACTGTGCTGGCTCTGATTTTCTTTTCACATTGTTGTTTCTAGAACAGTTCCAGCAATTAAGGTAAGTAGGCTATTACGGCTTGGACTGGCACGGTTTGGCAGTATAGAGTGAATCAGGCTTATGGGTCCTGTATGGATCCTGTATGAGTTCTGTATGGGTCTTGTATGGATCCTGTATGTATGGGTCTTGTATGGATCCTGTATGTATGTATTGTATGTATAGGTCCTGTATGTATGGGTCCTGTATCTATGGGTCTTGTATCTATGGGTCTTTTATGGGTCCTGTATGTATGGGTCATGTATATATGGGTATTGTATGGGTCACGTATGGGTCCTGTATGTATGATTAAATTGAGATTTTATGTCACTGGCCTACACACAATGACCCATAATGTTAAAGTGGAATTTGTTTTTATAAGTTAATGAAAAAGAAAAGCTGAAATGTCTTGAGTCAATAAGTATTCAACCCCTTTGTTATGGCATGCATAAATAACATCAAGATAAACATTTGTCTTTTTTAATGACTACCTCATCTCTCTACCCCCCACTACAATTATTTGTAAGGTCCCTCAGTCGAACAGTGAATTTAGAACTCAGATTCAACCACAAAGACCAGGAAGGTTTACCAATGCCTCGCAAAGAAGGATACCTATTGGTAGATGGGTAACATTTTTTAAAAGCAGACATTGAATATCCCTTTGAGCATGGTGAAGTTAGTAATTACACTTTGGATGGTGTATCTATACACCCAGTCACTACAAAGACACAGGCATCCTTCCTAACTCAGTTGCAGGAGAGGAAGGAAACCACTGAGGGATTTCACCGAGGCCAATGGTGACTTAAAAACAGTTACAGAGTTTAATGGATGTGGTAGGAGAAAACTGAAGATGGATCAACAACATTGTTGTTACTCCACAATATTAACCTAAATGATAGACTGAAAAGAAGCCTGTACAGAATAAAAATATTCCAAAACATGCATCCTGTTTGTAACAAGGAACTAAAGTAAAACTGCTAAAAATGTGGCAAGAAATGAACTGTATGCCTTGAATACACAGTGTTATGTTTGGGTTAAATCCAACACAACACATCAATGAGTAACACTCTTCATATTTTCAAGCATGGTGGTGGCTGCATCATGTTATGAGTATTCTTGTCATCGGCAAGGACTAGGGAGTTTTTGGGGATAAAAAGAAACGGAATATGCACAGGCAAAATCATAGAGGAAAACATGGTTCAGTCTGCTTTCCAACAGACACTGGGAGACAAATTCACCTTTCAGCAAGACAATGACTTAAAACACAAGGCCAAATATACACTGGAGTTGCTTACCTTGACGACATTGAATGTTCCTTGTAACAATTGTCATTATGGGGTACTGTGAGAATTTATTTATGTAATACATTTTTAATTCAGGCTGTAATACAACAAAATGTGGAATAAGTCAAAGGGTATGAAGGCACTGTATTTCTTCCTCTCTCTCTTGCCCACTCTCTCTCACACACACACCACACACTCACACACATAAAGCTTCAGCTTAAAGATGTTTTCAGCTGTCACTGCTGGTAGTATAAGTGGTCCTTTGTTCCCTGAGAGCCATGAAAGGCCAGGCTTCGGCCTCTTTGCTCACCCCCCCCACCCCCTGCCTCCCCCCTCCCTGACTCCCCCTGCCTCTCATGAACACATGACACAGTAATGTGACATGAGGTCACTCCTTAGCCCTATAGCTACCTGAATCCAGACCCTTTGTCTCACCAACACTCATTTTGCCCCCCACAAATCTCCCTTACAATCTCCGCCAGGGTGAGCCTGACATCGGATCCCTGTGTTCCTCCAGCGTTTGTTCCTCAGGGTTGTTTTTACTGTCAACATGCCACTTGAGAGAATTAAGGGGCAAAGTACCTGCGCTCGCAAGGCAATAAAGCAGTCAAAGCACAATTAAAAACTTGGCACATTCGGGTACAGGACATTTTTGCTAGTCTGGATCTGTGTGTACTTAAATGTCTGTTCACTGTTGATATTCCTCTAGGAGTTATTGATTACTGCCTTAAACAAATTAGCACACTAAGCAGGCCTGTGGTTGAAGGCTATATCCTGCACAGATTGCTCGTGTGCGTGCGTTCCTGCGTGCCTGCATACATTTTAGGATGTGATTTATTCTTCTTCTAGTGTGTAATCTCCCCTTCGCCCCTTTCTAAACCTGTGATGTCGTCTTTCACACCCCTGAACAATTTCTGTTGCAAGGGCCTGAGTGATTTTGGGTGGGAACCAAATTTCACATCCAAATGATTTTGCAATGAGTGGGAGTTTTTGGGGTGGGGGGTGGAGAATGGAGGATGGGTCAGGGAGGGCATGTAACCAGATATCATTGCTATCTTTTCATTTATTTAAAGAAATACATCTGGAGTGAGTGGGTGGATTTAAACATGTGCTCATCTTATCAGAGTGTAATAATTGTCTCCCTGCTGATGCTAACCTGATACTACAGCAGGACAGCATCAGGAAAAACGATAGCCTCGTAAAAAGTTGCATAATATTTATGTTTAAAGGGGGTTAGGGCAGGCATAATATTTGTTAATGGTTTGAGGCATATGCAGAGGAAGTAATATAAAATAGTTTACAATGTAATCAAATATCTTCCTCCCAATAGGGAGTGAGGGCTGTAAATGATTCAAAACGAAAAGAGCGGTAGGCTCTCGCTCGTTCAACTGTCATCTCAACTCAGCCAAGAACGGCTTTCGCTTCAATGTGGTAATGGCAACACGGCAAACATCCAAACACATTGCTAAATATCCCAATTTTTGCCCTTTAACGAGCCAAATTAAGTTGTGTTTGCATCTTCAGGAAACAAGGAAACGTTGTTGTGTTGGAGGGAGGGAGCCAAGGCGTCAGTCTCAGAGTGGGGTCCATGTCTAAATGTATGGCCCCTTGGGGGCGTGGTGGGTATTACATGAGTGTGCCAGTCAGGAAGAGCGAATCTAAGGTGCTGACAAAAACAAACCAAAACCAGAGGTGAGAAAACATTGATTTACTCATAACAAAAATATCTGGGCCAGGGGTGTGAGAGGACAGAGCTACCCAGAGAACATTCTGTGGTCTGGAGGGAGACAGTCACAACCTGTCAGGAACAGAGGGAGGGAGGAGGGAGCAATTGGGTGGGGCGGCAATGGTCAGTGGAGTGTGGCGGGGTGGACAATAGAGGATGATTCAGCAAGAAAAAAACGTTTTAAATTATTATTTGTGAAAGATGATTTTAACCCTTTACTCTCATGGGAATTGGCCTACATGGATAGGGCTAAATTGAAATGTTTCTTACAGAAGAAAATGAAAAGCATATGCATAAGCATGGTAACAATTGAAAGGGAACAGTTTGGAGATTATGGGGAAATTATTAGACCAAAGTTGAGGAAACAACAGTTCACCGTCACAAGACTTAATTCCAACAGTACACTGTTGATTTTATGTGCATTATACATTAACTGTCCTTTTTTCAGAAATCTGAAAATACTCTGGATACATTCAGCAACATGATAAGAATATTGCTAGGAAATGTGAAGTAGGTGCAACATAAGACAAAACAATTACAACGGTTTGAGTGAGAGGACTAACTGGTGTCTCCAAGTGGCCACACCTCTCCAAAGTGTGCACAGTTCCTTAGTCATTTTAATTCACTTTTATGACTCAAAGAAGAGTCTTCAACTATAAGGTGCTTTCTTAAGCTCTTCTAGCTATGCCATTGAGAAACTAGAAGTTGCACTCAAACGGCCCATTATAAGTCACAATCTGGGTCAGGTAGGCATCATTTGAAAGCATGTTCTATTGCCAACATGACTAGCTAAGTTATAAAAATCGGATCAAAGTTTATTGGTCGTGTAAACAGTTTAGCACGTGTTATGGTGGCGCCATGAAACGCTTATGTTACTAGCTCCTAACAATACAATCTTACAGTGTTACATGCTTACCACACCAGTGTCGCATGTGCAAGCGTTGCGAAATACATTTACACATACATGTTATTCAATTATTGCACCCACTTTCAGTGGCGGTTCTAGCTTGTATGTCACACCGTGCTGTCCCCGGCAAGATGTCGCCCTGGGCCTTGCTTATAATCCTCGTCTTTCAAAATGCATAGTCCTCTTAATTTACATAATTTCCCTCACTTAGACAACAACAAATTTGCAAAGTTGCCCAATTAGTGGGAGGTGTGTGGTGCTCAAGTTCAGAACGTCTGTCAGTCAAAACCCATACAGCGCTGTGAAACACAGCGTCTGAGATCTGAGGCTCTGACTTTAAATAAAGGTTAAATAAAAACAAACTAAAAAAAAACAAATGTATAGCATGTACAGCCACTGCGATTCAATTTAGTCAGGTATCAGTGCCCAAATCTGCTATTATCAACCCGTATACGGGTACAAGTGTAAAGGGCTACGAAAGGTCTTTCTGGAAAGCGTTGGGAGAGAATAGAGGAGATGTGCAGAAAGTTAAGAAAGGGTTTCGATAGATGAGGTGGCGCCTTTTAAGAGGAGAGCAAAACGGGGAGTGGGGAAGAACTGAGAGAGAGAGAGCGAAACGGAGAGAAGAGAAGAAAGTGTGAGACCAGAGAAGGCCTCTGGGGACCCAGTCCCTGGTAATGGCTTTTGATGCGCAATATTTCCATAATTTGGCGATTAATGTGTGGCAGATGCGCGTAATGCTTCTGTGCATGGAGCCAAGCCAGCAGAGGAAGGATGGAGCGGGAGTGCTCTGAGCATGAGATAATGCCACAGAGAGGGGCCAGGGCTTTTACTGCTGCCACTCTCTCTCTCTTTTTCTGTGTGTGTGTGTGTGTGTGTGTGTGTGTGTGTGTGTGTGTGTGTGTGTGTGTGTGTGTGTGTGTGTGTGTGTGAATGCCCAACCAACGGATGTTTAGCATCCCCCTTCTGCACAATTATTGACTCCCAAGGTTACGGCACAGATAGCGCAGATAGCGCACAGAGAGCCCTTATGTTGAGTTAGCTGGTGACTTCCAGCTATTTAAGTATTTCTAAGAAAATTGTACTCACATAAGATTCGGTTTCCTGTGTCCATAAAAGGACATAATGACCAACTCTTCTTCATAATTACTAGCTCTAAACCCGCTCAGGTCGTAAACATCATTGTGGCATTCTTGGCTGGAGTGGGAGCTAACAGTATTGTTTTCCTTTCTCCTGGCCCATGAAATAGATCAGTAAATATTTTCACCCTCCAGCAACACTATTTACAGAGATTTGAACCATATAACTGTGATTTGTACAACTATATGTGTGAAATGGGGCTTTTGAGGTGTTCATGCGTGTGTGTCTGTGTGCTTGGGTGCTTGTAACTATAACAGGATGTCCTGGATGGTGTGTGTGTGCGTGTTCATGTCGTGTGCGTGCTTGCGTGCATGCATGCTTGCGTGTGAGTTTGTCTCAGTGTGTGTTTGTATGTGTGTGTGTATTTGTGTGTGTGCATGCACACGCTTTCCAGTGTGTGCGTGTGTGTGTACACACTGAGTGAATCCCGCTGCAGCGATTCACAGGTTGGGCGCCGGATCTGAGCGCAGTGCCGCCCTCTAATCCGGCCTTCCTGTTTGGTGAAAGTGCTGTGCTGCAGAGGAAGAGATGGATTTATTTGATAATTAGGCAGATAATACCTTACAGTCAATTACCTGAAAGGGAGACAGGAGAGGGCGGGGAGGGAGGGGGATAGAAGGATAAGGGGAGTGTGGTTTAGATGGGCTGGCTGTTAAGGGGGGGTGGGGGCACATGTTTAGGGCAGATCTCTCATAAGTATCACTAGGGAGAGAGAGAGAGAGAGAGAGAGAGAGAGAGAGAGAGAGAGAGAGAGAGAGAGAGAGAGAGAGAGAGAGAGAGAGAGAAAAAAAATAAAAACAGTGCCGGGTAAGAGAGCGATATAAGTAAGACATATCATGTCTACTCTGTGGAGAGGGTATGGTTGTGACCAGGGTTGGGGTCAATTCAGAATTTCCAAATTGTATTAAATTCAAATCATTAATTTGAATTGAATTTAAATTGACCACACCCTACATGAAGCAGAATTTGAACTGAATTTGAATTGAAGAGCAAAGTAGAACTTAATTCAAAATAATACAAACCAATTAAACTAAAACAAGAAACATGAAAGTTTAATTCATTTGACAAATACTTTATCAAAAGGATATGCCACTTATTAATTTCGAGACCAGTGTAATTTAAAAAATAAATAGATTGATTTTTTTTGGTTTAATTAAATGTTTCAACATTATGCTACATGGTATTGATAACCATACATTATGTCAAAATAAACATTTCAATAGTGATGTGTAGAATAAATGAGCCATTTAAATTTTATTGAATTAAATTCTACTTCCTTTAATTCAAATGAAATTCTAATTTGGCTTCCTGTGGGGTGTGGCCAATTTAAATTCAATTCAAGACTTGAATTGTAGTTCAAAAGCAATTCGCAACTCAAATCAGAATTTGGTATTTGGTATTTTATTAGGATCGCCATTAGCTGTTGCAAAAGCAGCAGCTACTCTTCCTGGGGTCCACAAAAAACATGAAACATTACATAATACAGAACATTAATAGACAACAGCTCAAGGACAGAACTACATAAATAAATACAAAAATACAAAAGGCACACGCAGCCTAGATATCAATACATACACACAAACTATCTAGGTCAAATAGCGGAGAGGCTTTGTGCCGTGAGGTGTTACTTTATCTGTTTCTTTTAAACCAGGTTTGCTGTTCACTTGAGCAATATGAGATGGAACGGAGTTCCATGCAATAACAGGGGTTTCTAGCCAAGTCTATGGAGGTTTTGTGTTGGTTCCCAATTAGAGGCAGCTGTAGTGGCCGGAGCCGTTCACTCCACCGGTGCCCAGCCCGGGGCAGGTTGCCAGCCCGGCGCCAGAGCCGGAGCCGTTCTCTCCACACGGGACCCAGGCAGGGACCGGTCTTCACCCCAGCTCCAGAACCGGAACTGTTATCTGCGCTGGTGCCCAGTCCGGGACCGGCAGCCAGCTCGGCTATATGGCTGGAGCCTCTGCTCGACCTGGTGCCACAACCTGCGCCGGGGGTTGGAACCACCACCAACCCAAGTTCCCTCCCAAACCCTCCCCATCTAGGTTCATGTTTTGCGGCTGGAGTCCGCACCTTTGGGGGGGGGGGGGGGGGGGGGGGGTTTCGTGGCACCAGGTCGGGCAGAGGCTCCAGCCATATAGCCGAGCTGGCTGCCGGTCCCGGACTGGGCACCAGCGCAGATAACAGTTCCGGTTCTGGAGCTGGGGTAAAGACTGGGCCCCGTGTGGAGAGCCCGTGACAGGGGTTCCTAGCCAAGTCTAAGGAGGTTTTGTGTTGGTTCCCAATTAGAGTTAGCTGAAGTGAGTTACCTCTAATTGGGGACCACATTTAGGGTGTGTATTTTCCCACCTGCAACGTGGGTCATTGGTTTTGTTTAGGTGCCTGTGCACCTATCATTATTGTTACGGTCGCAATTCTCTTTGATGTTTTCACCGTTCACGTTTAAATAAATATGTTGAACGTTAATCGCGCTGCACCTTTGTCTATTCTTCACAGCGATCGTGACAGGATCTAGACAGCCACGACCCGGGACAATCCGCAGTCCCAACCACAATGGCAAACTGCGTTGCGGGTTGCGTTCAAGCCCTCAAGAAAACCCTGCTAGCATGATAGGCAGCTAGCTAGCAGCAAGGCTAGCTGCTACGCCAAATAGCTCCTAAGACCCGGCCTTGGTCGGCAGGATCGCTGGACAGAGAGTAGCAATCCCAGCAACTGATGCCAAATGCGTCGAGGGATCCAAACAACAAAGTTAGCTAGCTACTAAGAAACTTTCCAAAACACTTTTAAAACATCCAACTTTCTAAAACAACAAATCGAGCTCTCCCTCGTTTCGCATTCAAAATGAAGTGACAGGAAGTAACGAGACTGACCAGGTGAATCCAGTTGAAAGGTAAATGACCCCAACCCTGGTTATGACGCTGGTGGCACTGGTTGCACTGGTTGCTCTCTGTATTCTTGACAGTAGTTAGCTGTCTAATGCAGAGATGTCAACATCCAGGAGATGTCTAAAAGAGACCCAGAGAGTCTCTGTGTCTTTCTCCATCCTGTACCCAGCCCCTGAGCCCCAGCCTACAACGCCTTCGCAATTACAGCCCACTATCAATTATACTGCACACATATGGCAACAGGCGCCAGCCGCCCCACAAAAAACACTGTCCCATATGCACATGGTTTTCTAATGTGGTCACATGGAGCACTAGCAGACACCGTGGCGGATTTTCATACCACTGATGCATCCTTCAGGCACTCAGGCTGGAAGTCAATTGAATGAATCAGGCATTGCAATGTCTCTACGCAGTGAGGGGAGTCTGTAGTAGTAATAGTTGTAGTAGTAGTAGCAGTAGTAGTAGTAGAAGCAGTAGTAGTAGTAGTAGTAGTAGCAGCAGCAGAAGCAGTAGTAGCAGTAAATTAACTACTGTGTTGTACCGCAGAATAGTTTTGATTTAATTAATTGATTCCTTAAATTACTCTGGCCCAACAAGGCTGTTATTAAATTATTTGGGTGTGGCTGTCATTTAAGTGCCACAACTCTAACTTAGATATCTGGCCTAAACTCATTAGAATCCCTATCCTGATAGCAAGGTCAGAGATAGTTGATTGCATGCTAATGTTCTGCCTGTGAAGACAAGTCGTGTGATGGCCTGGGAAGAGCAGGGAGGGACCTCCTGTCTCAGTGACATTTGCTGTTTATGTTTGTTATTCACACCTTTCATAAGAGGGACTTCAGCTGGCCAGGAACCTCAGAGTTGGCTGACCTGACCACCGCCTGGCTGCATAACACTTACATGTTTTCTTTAATATGGCCTGAAGTTAAGAGTTGCATAAAAAAACATTATCCAAGGTTTCACTGAAATATATTCCTAAAATTATGAATCACACTTAAATGATTCCATTGGAGCTATTTGAGTGACAATGTTACTTTCCCTGCTTGTCCCTCCTGCTTGTTAAAGTAGTCGGTTTAGTTAACCTAGTCCAACAGTTAGTAACAGATGTGCCATAAAAATGGTCTGGCCCAACTTTGACATATTTATACCTCTTATAGGGGTGCTTATGTTGATATTTTAACACTGGAGTGCTCAGCTCTCAGACACTGATTTGTATTGGTGGCTAAGTATATAGCTCTCTAATGTAATCCGAACCCTGGTCAGTAAAAGTAAGACATTTATTTAAATGTAAGCCTCTTTTAACGCAAACCTTTCATTCAGAAAATGCCTGACCTCATAAAGGAATTTTTTGCTGTTATTAAAGCTTTTTTCCACTCTAAAGAGGTCTGGCTTGATTGTGGGAAGTCTCTCTCTCTCTCGCTCTCTTTTTCTCTCTCTGCCTTTCTCTTTCTGAGGTCTGTTCCAGAGCCGTTTTCTTGAGGTTTAGGTTGAATTGCATTATTGGCTTTTTTTTTTCTTTTGGCCCCTGATTCACATGTAGAACACGACACATTCTGAGCGTGCGTGGCCGATTGTATCATGGTTACGTGACCTCTCCGCTGTACCCTGACGGCGTGGGTCGGGAGTCGCTCTCATTAGAAACAACCTCAGCGTTTCAGACAGGTAGTCGGAGTGTTTCAGTTTAGCTCCCTGGCGCCGTCACAGCTCCGTGCTCTGCTCACCCTGCCTGATAGAGCGAAGCCACAGAGCAGAGCCAGGATTACCGCAGGCTGTGTGTGAAAAGGCGGCAGCCAGGCCAGAACTCGGCACAGTTTGCAGCAGGCCCTCTCGAACCACAGCACACACACACAGAGGAGTCTGGTGGGAGGAGCTATAGGAGGAAGGACTCATTGTAAAGACTGGAATGGACTCAATGGAATGGCATCAAACACAGCAAACATATGGAAACCACGTTTGACTCTTTTCCATTGCTTCCGCTCCAGCCAATACAATGAGCCCGTCCTCCTATAGCTCCTCCCATCAGCCTCCTCTGGCACACACACACACACACACACACACACATATGCATGCACACATACACACACATACATTTATAGAACATATGTACCCGTGCAGGCACACACACACACACTTCACTTCCCCTCTCCATATCTCCCCCCAGGACCGTGCCTGAAATCCGAGTCAAATCAATTACTCTCTCCCCTGGCACATCCCAAAACTACAGAGCAATAAATAAGCCTGGTGCTGGAGAAACTGTGAAGGAGTTATGGGGCCTCCTGTCTATATGGTCACCTCTCCCACTCTCTCCCCCTCCTTTCATCTCTAATTCACCCCCCCCCCCCCCTCCCTTCCTCTCTCTCATGGTAACCGTAGCTGTTGGTCCCCTGATCCCCCTGTCGTGCGTGAGGGCTCCTGTTTCTGTGGTCTGTGTTGTCCATGACCTTGGTCCCTGCTCCAGGTTATGTGATCCAGTATGTAGCAGGCTCCAGGCTCCTCTCCTCTCCCATGGCACACCCAGGGAGCCAGGCTTTTATCCATCTTCCCACACTGACATTGCTCACGTCACCTTCACCGCGCTATTGTTGTCTGGGCTGTTGGAAGAACAGTGGTGGTAGAATGAATAATATCTTCTTCCCTTGCCATTGGGAAACGTCAGTGTGTATGCGTCTTTCTCTCTGTCCCTTCTCTTCCCCTCAAATGGTTTTCATAATTCATATCAATTATGTCGCTCCCAGACTTGAAGAATGGAATTTGGGTTTGCATACTGTATGTCTTAATTGGTGGTTTTGGCATCTGCTAATGTGTTGAAACTCAGCATAAATTATTATTACTTTTGGTCAACTTTTTCCCTCACTTCTGTATAACCACTTATCCAACGGTTGCCATTGCCAACCCATGGAATTTACCACACTTACAAACACTGTCACATTTTCTCTATTCTCCCAGGCCATAATGTCTTATAAAACCAAACTCTCTACTTGGAGAGCAATATGATGTCATCTTCAATTACCTGATGCTTCCAAGGAGTGTGTGTGTGTGTGTGTGTGTGTGTGTGTGTGTGTGTGTGACCTCAGGAGAGCAGGGTGAAGGAATGGAAGGTTGATTTGAATACGCGTGGCTGTACACTACTTAACACCTGCCCGCTTTGTGATTGATAACGTGTGCCGATTTATTTTAGTGTTGATCCAACTTCCTGTGTCCACACACACTCAGGCCTTATCAGTCTGGCCTCTGTGTGTAGACAAGTATACAAATACATCTGGGGTTCAGGAGATAGTGGGGCACACACACAGACACACACACACAGTAGTAGATGGTGCTGCAGTGGGTAGCAGCCAAGGTATAACCTTTGGCCAAGGTATAACTAAACTGGATGAGGCTCCATACTCCATAAAACCTTCCAAAGTACGGTTTAGATAATACGGATGTTGATATCCACTATCACATTCTGGACTTGTTCCAGTGTCTGGTAGGATGCAGAGGTGCATATGATTGCACATATAGTTAACTGCCAAAATAAAGGAAATGCCAACATAAAGTGTCTTAATAGGGCCACCACGAGCCAGAACAGCTTCAATGCTCCTTGGCATAGATTCTACAAGTGTCTGGAACTCTATTGGAGGGGTGCGACACCATTCTTCCACGAGAAATTCCATAATTTGGTGTTTTGTTGATGGTGGTGGAAAATGTTGTCTCAGGCGCCGCTCCAGAATCTCCCATAAGTGTTCAATTGGGTTAAGATCTGGCGCCTGAGACGCCCATGGTATTTGGTTTACATCATTTTTATGCTCATCAAACCATTCAGTGACCACTCGTGTCCTGTGGATGGGGGCAGTGTCATTCTATGGGGGCAGAGCCATTGTAGCCAAAACAATGGCCTGTTCAGCATTTTTATACATGACCCTAAACTTGATGGGATGTTAATTGCTTAATTAACTCAGGAACCACATCTGTGTGGAAGAACCTGCTTTCAGTATACTTTGTATCCCTCATTTACTCAAGTGTTTCCATTATTTTGGCAGTTTGTGTGTTACTGATGTCATCAAATATTCCTTATATTACTATCACTTTAGTAAGACAAACATCTTAAAGACATCTTTAGGGCCTATATTTGTTGTATTTGAAGCCAGTCCTCATCCTCCTCATGTGTTTCACTGAGGGATGTTTGTTTTCCGTCTCCTACGGAATTCCTCTGGAGATTTATAGTTTGGAGTAACGTGACACTGGGGGCTGTAGACACAGCCAGAGCTACAGCTTCCCCAAACAGCCAGCCATCCAGCCAGGGAGCCAGCCACAGAGCAGCTAGCCAGCCACAGAGCAGCCTAACAGCGAGCCAAGCACGGAACAGCCAGCCAGCCACATAGCAGCACACCAGCTACTCAGCCGCAGAGCAGAAGACCAGTCAGCCATTAGGCCACAAAGCAGCCGACCAGCCAGCCACCCACCCAGCAGCAACCAGCCAGCCACAGAGCAGCCGACCAGCCAGCCAGCCACAGTGTTGAGTAGCTGAACAGCCAGCCAGCCAACCAGTAGACCAGCAAGCCAGAGGAGCAGTCTAGCCCAGTCTTGCCTTCCCGTCTGATCAACACGTCTCCCCATCTCCCCGCCCTCCTCGTGATTGACACCCTACATTAACGTGGGGTTATTTAACACACAAACACTAAAAGAGAGCTGATCCAGCCCTTCCTGCCCACCTCAAGTTGTGTCTCAGGCTACTAAGACCATAAACAATAGGGCTAAGACCCACACTGACACACACAAATCACACACAAGTTACCGCTTAGAGTCAGATGACAGGTAGCCTAGCTACCCAGAAGGGTTTTAGAGCTGAACTGACGAAACCTATTTTGAGATATTGGATGATACAGTACATTACCATTTTTGGTGGATGAAGCTACGACGATTTAGGCCAGGAGTTCCCGTTATCATTGTTAGCATTGCTAAATTCTAATCTGGAGGGAGAAGAGGCTCGAGACAGACATTTTAAATGTGATGGTTTATTTTATATTTTTAGGGAGTAAAAGGTTTAGCATCACTGATAACATTGGACATGTTGCACTATATTTGATATTAATATTTGAAGTTTTATGATATTGTCATGAAAAAGGCAGGGAGATTGAGTGAGCCAAGAAAGCATTCTCAATTGCCGGAGTCGATATCCGTATACAATACATCTGGGGATCAGGAGATAGTGGGGCACAGACACACGTACACACACACACACACACACAGTAGTAGATGGCGCTGCAGTGGGTAGCAGCCGTCTTACAGGCTCCTGACCAATTCTGCTATTTTGTGTGTTTTTTTACTCTGATCTCAACACACAGAGATAAGCCATTGTGTGTGTTCATTGCTGGTCCCAGGTCCGAACGCTGAACGCTTAAAAACACAAGGTTGCTACAATACAGCGGGTGAAATAAGGATTGAACACGTCACCATTTTTCTCAGTAAATATATTTCCAAAGGTGCTATTGACATGACATTTTCACCAGATGTTGGTAACAACCCAAGTAATCCATACATACAAAGAAACCAAAACAAATAAGTTCAGAAATTAAGTTATGTGTAATAATGTGGAATGACACAGGGAAAAAGTATTGAACACACTTACTGATATTTATTTAATACTTTGTACAAAAGCCTTTGTTGTAATGACAGCTTCAAGACTCCTCCTGTATGGAGAAACTAGTCGCATGCATTGCTCTGGTGTGATTTTGGCCCATTCTTCCACACAAACAGTCTTCAAATCTTGAAGGTTCCTTGGGCCTCTTCTATGAATCTTGATCTTCAGTTCTTTCCATAGATTTTCAATGGGATTTAAGTTCTAGCAGCTTTATTTTCTTTCTTTGAAACCAATTGAGAGTTTCCTTGGCTGTGTGCTTGGGATCATTGTCTTGCTGAAATGTCCACCCTCGTTTCATCTTCATCATCCTGGTAGATGGCAGCAGATCTTTGTCAAGAATGTCTCGGTAAATTTGCCCATTCATCCTTCCTTCAATTATGTGAAGTTTGCCAGTACCATTTGCTGAAAAGCAGCCCCACACCATGATGTTCCCACCTCCAAACTTCACTGTTGGTATGGTGTTTTTAGGGTGATGTGCAGTGCCATTTCTCCTCCAAACATGGTGTGTATTATGCCATCCAAACAGTTCAATTTTGCTCTCATCTGACCACACTATATTCTCCCAGTATTTCACTGGCTTTTCCAAATGTTGTGCAGCAAACTTTAAACGAGCTTCAACATGCTTTTTTTCAGCAATGGAGTCTTGCGTGGTGAGCGTGCATACAGGCCATGGCGGTGGAGTGCATTACTTACTGTTTTCTTTGAGACAACAGTACCTGCTAATTGCAGGTCTTTTTGAAGCTCTCCACAAGTGGTCCTTGGCTCTTGGACAACTCTTCTGATTATTCTTTTCACTCCTCTGTCAGAAATCTTGCGAGGAGCACCTGGTCGAGGCAAATTTATGGTGAAATGATTGTCTTTCCACTTCCGTATTATGGCCCCAACAGTGCTCACTGAAACATTCAGAAGCTTAGAAATGCGCCTATAACCAATGCCATCATTATGTTTTGCAACAATTAGGTTGCGAAGGTCTTGAGACAGCTCTTTGCTTTTACCCATCATGAGATGTGTCTTGTGTGACACCTTGGCAATGAGACCTTTTTGTAGGCCATCAGTTGGGACTGAACCAGCTGATATTAATTTGCACTGACAGGGGGCTGGATTGCTTTTTAATTACTGATAGTTTTCAGCTGTTGTTTAGAATATTTTCATGTTTCATGGTTTTATTATGGTTTTAGCTCACCAGAAGTCACATTGCTTAACAGTAAACAACAACGTGAACAACAACCTGCCCACTAACCTGAAACTCTCTCTGTGCCCTGGTCTCTTCCATGTCCATACCAAGGCTCTGTGTAAGCTATTCAGTATAGCTATTAGCTATGCATATACTGTACAATGTGAACAAAAACATTGCCCTCTCATCTGCCTCTGTGTGATGATTCAGGTAGGGAGATTATGTGCGAGATCTATCCACACGGTGATGGCTGCACGCAGCAGCCTGAGTAATCATGGCGTCAGCAGCCACCCGGGAACCAGGAACACAGTCAGCAGATATCAACAACTGAGTCAACACCCGCTGCCTGCCCTGATGCCCAACACCCCCCTACCCCTTCCTGGAGCCCTTGCACTGTCCATCCGGTCCCTCACACCCCCCTCAGCCTGTCCTTGTCTGGCCACTGTGCCTCTCCTCCCTCTACCCCTTGCTCTGTCCAGTATGGTCTCTAATCACATGCAAAAGGAAAATATGAATGACCTTTTCACCACTACAGGACTGGGGAAAACACATGCATACGCGTGACAATTTAGCGTGCTCAAACGCTCACCAGACTGACTCAAACTCATATACAGAAGCACACACACGCAGGTGCACAAACACACACACAGACCCTCTTATCAGAACAGTACAGTCCATTCAGTGTGCTGTGGTTGCTCAACATCTCCAGATAAGATGTGTATGTAAATTAATGGGAATTCACATGGGCATGTTAGCCAGGTTTTTGACTCAGTCCTGCTTCATATGTGCAGTTCAAGAATACTCTCTGAGACACCCAAAATTATCTTCTTAGCCATAATATACTTAAATATTTCAAAGAGATAGGTACTGTGTCTTGAGAATGTCAGGTATCACATCCCGACTTAAGCAAAGAGATAGGTACTGTGTCTTGAGAATGTCAGGTATCACATCCCGACTTAAGCACACACACACACACACACACACATTCTTGTATAAAACTAACCTTATGTGGACACACAATTCAGCTCAATTCAAAATCCTATTTTCCCTAACCCTAAACCTAACCCTAACTTTAACCCCAAAACCTAACCTTAACCCTATACCTAGATCCTAACCCTAACCCTAAAACTAAATCTAGCTCCTAACCCTAAAACTAATTATAACCCTAACACTAATTCTAACCTTGACTTGTCAATAGAACAGTCTTCCAAGAGTCTTGATGATCATCCAGGTGCTTCCAGGTGCTTTTTCGCAAACTTGAGTTAACTTTTTGGATGACATGGGTCCCATTATGCCTGGCGAAAACCAAACACTCTCTAATGTTAAAGTCTTGAGTTTCTGCTCGCCTGTGTTAGAATACCTCATGATAAGTTGCAAGAGAGTTTTCATCTATATTTTTCGTACCTGTCTATTTACCACCACAAACCGATGCTGGCACAAAAGACCACACTCAATCAGCTGTATAGGGCCATAAGCAAACAAGATGATGCACAAAGGGAAACCCAGCTGCGAGCTGCCCAGTGAAGCAAGCCTACCAGATGAGCTAAATGCCTTCTATGCTGGCTTCAAGGCAAGCAACACTGAACCATGCATGAGAGCATCAGCTGTTCCGGACGACTGTGTGAGCTCACTCTCCGTAGCCAATGTGAGTAAGACCTATAAAATGGTTAATATTTGCAAGGTCGCGGGGCCAGATGAAATACCAGGATGCGTACTCAAAGCATGAACTGACCATCTGACAAGTGTCTTCACTGACATTTTCATCCGATCCCTGACCCGGTCTGTTATACCAACTTGTTTCAAGTAGACCACCATAGTCCCTGTGCCCAAGAATGCCAAAGTAACCTGCCTAAATGACTACCGAGTACTCACATACTGTAAATAGCCATGAAATGCATGTCTGCACATGACTCCAACACCATCATCAAGTTTGCTGATGAAACGACGATGGTAGGATTGATCATCAATGATGATTAGCCAGCCAATAGTGAGGAGGTCAGAGACCTAGCACTGTGGTGCCAGGACAACAACCTCTCCCTCAACATCAGCAAGACAAAGGAGCTGATCATGGACTACAGGAAACGGAGGTGCAAGCACGCCATCATCCACATCGATGGGGCTGTAGTGGATCACTTAGGAATTAACATGGTCCACACACACCCACACAGTTGTGAAGAGGGCATCACAGCACCTCTTCCCCCTCAGGAGGCTGAAAAGATTTGGCATGGTCCTTCAGATCCTCAAAAAGTTATACAGCTGCACCATTGAGAGCATCTTGACTAGCTGCATCTCCACTTTGTACGACAACTGCAAGGTACCCGACCACAGAGGGTAGTGGTGCCTTGCAGTTGGGTAGTGTGTACGGCCCAGTAGATCTTCCTGCCATCCATGACCTCTTTACCAGGTGGAGTTAGAGGAAAGCACAAAATGTGTTATAAGATTCCAGCCAACTAAAGCAAGCGGTACCAGTGCACCAAGTCTGGAACGAACAGGACCCTGAACAGCATCCTAAACAAGACAGAACTGATAAACAAGACTAACCAAATGGCTACCCGGACAACCTGCATTGACCGTTTTTTGCACTAACTCTCTTGCACTGACACTATGCACACACACTGGACTCTACCAACACACTCACATACAGTTGAAGTCAGAAGTTTACATACACATTAGCCAAATACATTTAAACTCAGTTTTTCACAATTCCTGACATTAAATCCTAGTAAAAATTCCCTGTCTTAGGTCAGTTAGGATCACCACTTTATTTTAAGAATGTGAAATGTCAGAATAATAGTAGAGAGAATGATTGATTTATTTAAGCTTTTATTTCACATTCCCAGTGGGTCAGAAGTTTACATACACTCAATTAGTATTTGGTAGCATTGCCTTTAAATTGTTTAACTTGGGTCAAACGTTTCGGGTAGCCTTCCATAAGCTTCCCACAATAAGTTGGGTGAATTTTGGCCCATTCCTCCTGACAGAACTGGTGTAACTGAGTCAGGTTTGTAGAATTCCTTGCTCATACACGCTTTTTCAGTTCTGCCAACAAATGTTCTATAGGATTGAGGTCAGGGCTTTGTGATGGCCACTCCAATACCTTGACTTTGTTGTCCTTAAGCCATTTTGCCTTTGGAAGTATGCTTGGGGTCATTGTCCATTTGGAAGACCCATTTGCGACCAAGCTTTAACTTCCTGACTGATGTCTTGAGATGTTGCTTCAATATATCCACATAATGCCATCTATTTTGTGAAGTGCACCAGTCCCTCCTGCAGCAAAGCACCCCCACAAAATGATGCTGCCACCCCGGTTGGGATGGTGTTCTTCGGCTTGCAAACCTCCCCCTTTTTCCTCCAAACATAACGATGGTCATTATGGCCAAATAGTTCATTTTTGTTTCATCAGACCAGAGGACATTTCTCAAAAAAGTATGATCTTTGTCCCCATGTGCAGTTGCAAACCGTAGTCTGGCTTTTTGATGGTGGTTTTGGAGCAGTGGCTTCTTCCTTGCTGAGCGGTCTTTCAGGTTATGTCGATATAGAACTCGTTATACCCGTTTCCTCCAGCATCTTCACAAGGTCCTTTGCTGTTGTTCTGGGATTGATTTGCACTTTTCGCACCAAAGTACGCTCATCTGTAGGAGACAGAACGTGTCTCCTTCCTGAGCAGTATGACGGCTGCGTGGTCCCATGGTGTTTATACTTGAGTACAGGCGTTTGGAAATTGCGCCCAAGGATGAACCAGACTTGTAGAGGTCTACAATTTTTTATCTGAGGTCTTGGCTGATTTCTTTTGATTTTCCCATGATGTCGAGCAAAGAGGCACTGAGTTTGAAGGTAGGCCTTGAAATACATCCACAGGTACACCTCCAATTGACTCAAATGATGTCAATTAGCCTATCAGAAGAGTCTAAAGCCATGGAATTTTTTTCTGGAATTTTCCAAGCTGTTGAAAGGCTCTGTCAACTTAGTGTATGTAAACTTCTGTGATACAGTGAATTATAAGTGAAATAATCTGTGTGTAAACAATTGTTGGAAGAATTACTTGTGGCATGCACAAAGTAGATGTCCTAACCGACTTGCCAAAACTATAGTTTGTTAACATGAAATCTGTGGAGTGGTTGAAAAATGAGTTTTAATGACTTCAACCTAAGTGTATGTAAATTTACGACTTCAACTGTATACTTGCACTGATATCCCAACACACACACACACACAAGAATACACACACATTACATACAGCCACACGCACATAACATGCGCAGACATGCATACTGATGCCACACACACACACACACACACACTTTCACACTCACCACATACGCTGCTGCTACTGTTTATTATCTATCCTGTTGCCTAGTAACTTTACTCCTACCTACAGTGCCTTCAGAAAGTATTCACACCCCTTGACTTTTTCAACATTTTGTTGTGTTAGACTCAATTTAAAATGGATTAAATTTATATTTTTGTCACTAGCCTACACACAATACCCCATCATGTAGTAGAATCATGTTTAAATGTGTTTACAAATTTATAAAACATTGAAAACTGAAATGTCTTGAGTCAATAAGTATTCAATCCCTTTGTTACGGCAAGCCTAAATAAGTTCAGGAGTAAAAATGTGCTTAACAAGTCACATGATGGGTAGATTTTTTAAAAAGCAGACATTGAATATCCTTTTGAACATGGTGAAGTTAGTAATTACACTTTGGATGGTGTATTAATACACCCAGGCGTCCTTCCTAACTCAGTTGCCGGTGAGGAGGGAAACCACTCAGGGATCTCCCCATAAGGCCAACGGTGACTTTAAAACAGTTACAGAGTTGAATGGCTCTGATAGAAGAAAACTAAGGATGGAATTAACAACATTGTATTTACTCTACAATACTAACCTAATTGACAGAGTGAAAAGAAGGAACCCTGTACAGAATAACAATATTCCAAAACATGCAATATTCCAAAACAAGGCACTAAAGTAATACTGCAAACAAATGTGGCAAAGCAAATAACTTTTTGTCCTGAATACGAAGTGTTATGTTTGGGGCAAATTCAGTACAACAACTTACTGAGTACCACTCTCCATATTTTCAAGCATTGGGGTGACTGCGTCATGTTATGGGTATGCTTGTAATCGTTAAGAACTGGGGAATTCTTCAGGATAAAAAAGAAATGGAATGGAGGAGCTAAGCACAGGCAAAATCCTAGAGGAAAAACTGGTTCAGTCTGCTTTCCACCCGACACTGGGAGATGAATTCACCTTTCAGCAGGACAATAACCTAAAACACAAGGAAAATCTACGCTGGAGTTGCTTACCAAGAAGACTGAATGTTCCAGAGTGGCAGTTTTTACTTAAATTACATTTACCAATTACAACTCTACATTTTTGGAAAAGGATCTGTAAGTAAGCATTTCACTGTTAGTCTACACCTGTTGTTTATGAAGCATGTGACAAATAACATTTGATTTGATTTGATACATACTGCCCCTCACCCCAGGAATCCTGAGCATGTAGATATGTGATGAGGTGTGATAGATCAACTCCAGACTGATCTCTGGCTTGCTGACCTTATCTCCTAGTCCCCAGCTGGAGCAGATGGCCTCTAACCATCAGAAACCCACCCCCACCCCAGACACAGGCCGCTATCAGGACCGGCAGAGAGAGCCCAGGCCTGGTTAGGACAGGGCCGGGTGGCTCCCTGCCTGGTTCTCTTCTGACTGACTGACTGACTGGCCATGATTTGTTACACATGGGTCATTCCATGTCATTTCAGCAAGCCATGACACCCACCATCTCAGATTGTTATTAAATCGTTTCTGTAGTTCAAAACAGAAAAGATTAGCATTCCTGAAACATTATTTTTTTTTAAATGTAATTTGATCTAATTGATTAAAGCTAATTGATTGCACCCAAATTGGCCCTTTTAATTTATAGGATTCACATAATATTCAACAAATATAGTTCCCAACATCAGAAATCCAGTAAAACGGTCAAAAGCCACCCATGGACCCCTATGTCTGACGCAATCCCACCCCAACAACCAGTATACAGTATCAATTCTCTATGTGTGACAAGTAGTGTGGAGCTGTGGCTTGGAGTATTGCTTCTTCAACCTTTGTAATGTATTCCCTGTGAATCTGGTGATGTTTTTTTCCCCTGTTCAGAGACATAAGCCATTAAAGTCGCTTGCATTATTTACCATAAATGAGTGTGAAAGTACCACGTTTTGCCCACTAGATGCCGCTGTTCCTGCTACTGCCACCACACCCTTTTATCCATGGTGCTGGTCTTGTATTTATTTAATTAATCACAACATTTTCTTTGCAACTTTGGGTAGAAAATCAATAGCTTTTGGTCATGATGAAAATAAATTGTATGGTCATCCTCACAATTCAAGCCAGACCTCCACGAAGGCAATTCAGTTTGTCCTTCTCTTAGCAACATAATGCTTCAACCCAACTTTCCTTGAATAGTCCACATAAATGGCAGCTCTCTGAGGGCCATCCATATGGTGCAATTCTAATATGAAGAACTTTGATGGAGAAATGGGCTAGTGACTAAAATGTTGTGACAGCCCTAATAAAATAATACAATTATAAACCAGTGCATGGCAGTCGTATGTTTTTTGATAGAATGATTAGAAAACATCTCTATATGTAGTGTGATTAGTGACATTTACCATTAAACCCAACCCAGCCCAATACCATTACCATTGCAAAACACTATACAGTGTGTTTGAGACTTTTACCATTGAAGACCATTAGGAACCTGTCACGATCGTGTGTGTTCATAGACCAAGGCAAAGCGTAGTTATAGTTCGACATGTTTTATTTAACCTAAAACAATACTTCGTCGGAACTATACAAAATAACAAAGATATAGATATCACAAATGAAAACACACTTACTTCGAACTGACATCTAGGAACAATGACCCACACAAACGTGTGGGGTTGAGCAACTTAAATAGAATCCCCAATCAGAGACAACGTCTCACAGCTGTCTCCAATTGGGGATTCAACACAAAATGAAAAACACATAGATCTAGATCTCTTGATCTGTCAGGCTCTGACCATGGCCAAAGGTACTCCCTATGGCCAGAGCCTGACAGAACCATAACGTCTAAACCATTAGAACTGCTGTAGCCTGATGGTTTGCTTGTTCACCAGGACTTGTCTAATCCAGACCTTTTTTTAAGGGAATAAACCACACAGAGGGGCCATTTCCTCCTCTAAAATTAAGCCTGAGCGAAGGATAAACTGAATGCTTTAATAGATGACTGGCTTGAATTATGAGGACAATTTATTTTCATCATGACCAAAAGCTATTGGTTTTCTACCCAAAGTTGTGATCCGTTTAATAAACACAAGAGACCAGCACCATGGATAAAGGGTGTGGTGGCAGAAGCAGGTACAGCGGCATCTATTAGGCAAAACGTGGTACTTTCACACTCATTTATGGTCAATAATGCAAGCAACTTCAATGGCTTATGTCTCTGAACAGGGGAAAGAAACATCATCAGATTCACAGTGAATACATTGCAAAAGATGAAAAAGCAACACTTCAAGCAGCAGCTCCATACTACTTGTCAGACAAAGACAACTGATGCTGTATACTGTCCATGGGTGGCTTTGATAATTTTATTTGATTCCTCATGTCATCCTTTTCCAGAATTTGCTCCAGGGGCTGACCCTGTAGGTATGCCGTCATTGTAAATATGAATTTGCTCTAAACTGACTTGCCTAGTTAAATAAAGGTACAAAATGATGGTCCAAATGTTTGAGGAATGCTAATGTTATCTGTTTCTAACTACACAACCAATTAAAGAAGAATCTGAGATTGTGGGTGTCGAAATTCTCCTTCTTGTGCTTTTTGAGGTGGAATGACTCACATGAGAGATAAGCCAGCCGTGTGCTGGAGCTGAGCATGCCACTTAAAAGGCACTGGGTCTCTGTGATCACTAGTACACTCTCCCCACTACCCCTTAACCCCTAACCCTCATCTCTTTCTCTTGTCTCCCTCTCTCATTTTCTCTCTTTCCCTTTCTGTCTTCAGCTGCTGTCTTTCTCTTTCGTTCTAAAATAATGACCTATGGCAAAGGACAAAGTTGATCTTTTAAATTATACTTTATTTCATATAAAAACAAAACAATAAACAAATAAATTACATATTTCTAAAATCATGATCTTGATGAATTTTATTAATTGTGATCGTTACAATTGTATTGGGCGTACATAAATGGAATGTCGTGCAGTTGATCCTGACGTATGGGAATCAAGACAACCATACTGAAGATCTTTGTGATACAACTCTCAATGTTGAAGGGCTAAGTTAAATTAATTTAGGCTGTTCTGTAGCTAATGGTTTGGTTTTTAGTTAGAGGTCATGAATTGGTATTGCTGCCTTACAGGAGAAAAAAGTATTTTTGCGCTAAATTGCTACATGTTTCGTTTTCCCAAAAATTATCACACCAAATAAATCTCACTTCTCAACAGTAGGGATATCATTGTACACAAAAAAGGTAGCCAGCCCCACTGCCCTGGTACCTGAATTGCTTTTTACTCTATGTGCATTATGCTTTGCTTTCAACCCACAACACCACCATCTTTATACAAAAAAAAACGCTTTTGAGTGATCTGAATGAAAAACAGCCGGGGAAATTAGATTGTGAAGCTTTGTTGAAACAGCAACATTGGAGGCTTATCTATATGATACGAGGTGAACCCTTTGCATTTCCTGGAGGACATTTTGAGCGTTCTCCCCAAATGTAACAGAGCATAAGAATTAGCATATGTATATTAAACGATGGTAGCAGAATAAAGATGGGTATCAGTGGGAGCCAGGCATTATCATAATAAGGGAGTCTTCATTTGCACACAGGCCCAGGCTGAGGTGCTGACGGGCTGAGGCTACCCACCCCCCCCTGGATCACCCTACCCTCCCTGTCCCCACAGTGTCCCCACAGTCACACCCATCAGGACTGCCAAAGACCCTATTGTCCAGGCCCGGGCCTCAGCCTGTACCCCTACAAACACACTGGGCCTGGTTAAAGGGTTACAGGGGAAACAAAAGGAGGAGGATTCTAAATCAATCACACTGGGCCTTTCACATACAGACATTCAGGTCCAGTCCTTTTCATACAGCACTGACAGTAGAAGCTGGGCTTCTCCCCCTGTCCCCCAACAGTGTACTGTGTTACATTGTATTCTTCTCTTTCAGGGGCCAGACCCCCAGACCATACTGTTCTTATAGTTAGTTTATGTTTGCAACAATTGAAAGCATAAGGGATTGGGGGTTCTGAGGGCTTTGACGATTGGCCTGGATGCCATACAAAGGCCAGAGCAGCGTACAAACGGGGGACTGAAGGTGTTTTGACAAAATGGAACGAGAATTGCGAGGACATTTTGGCCGTTAAAACGCTTGAATACATTATTTCTTTCTTCACCTCAGTTGAACACCTTCATTTTTGTATCATTTAGAATAATTTATAAAAGGTAATTGTTTTTTTTTATGATATGTACATACAATATTTTAATATTTTAATATATTCACAGGAAGAAAAAAAATCAGGCACTTTGCTGCCTCTATAGCAACTTTTTAACACAAGAGCTCCTGAGATTTAAGACAATTTTAAATAGCAAAATGTAAAATAATCTTATATATAGAGAGATTTATATTTAACAATCAGCTTCTCTGTTTTTTTCCCATATCAAAATAAATCTCTTATGTTAAAACTTATTTTTCTGTTTTAAAAGCCCAGTTTGGATACTGTTCGGATGCTAGCTCAGATGGGTTTGAGTACAAGATGACCATTGTCCATCCTCTCTGTAGAGACCCAAACAACTTTTACTGTAAAACCCCAAACCTGATAAGAAGAGGCAGCCATTTTAGATGACCAGGGATCTGTAGTGCCAAGGTTTGAGATACTGTTCTTGGGCACAGTGCCAGAGCAGACAGTCCAAGTACCACTTTTCAAGCAACATGGTTGTTTTCCAAAGTAAACTTCTCCATGTAATGCCCTTTGAGCCAGAGGACTCCAGTTGGAGCCGCTGTCTACCGCAGTGCCGTTTTCGGGTCAATCCGAGAATTCACGTCGTGGTAACCCAGCAGACAGGGGTCGGTGGACAGGGCATCGTGGGTAAAGACAGAGTCATTGTCCGAGGAGCAAGAGCTGGAGGTGTCCTCGCACGATGGGGAGTACTGTTCGAAAGGTGTCGACAGGTCCAGGTACTATGAAAAAGAAGCAGGAGAGAAACTGTTCAGTTTGGTAACTCTTTGCATTCGTGTTATTTATTGTATTGTATTTTTAAGCTTGACATTTGTGTTGTGTGATGTACAGTAAGTTTGACATTTTATCTGAGACTGTGCTTTGTACAAACTACAGGGTCATCTTAAAGTAATAATCTAAACTATAGCTGGAACAGTATTTTGGAACAGAACATCTGGCAAGCAGATTGTGTATGTGTATGTGCATGCGTGTGTGTGAACAGGGGTCCCAGACACCCACCTCGTCAGAGATAGACAGCAGCACTCTGTCCAGCTCCTCCACCAGCTGTTTGAAGGTGGGGCGTTGTGTGGGCACAGCATGCCAACACTCCCTCATCTTCATGTAGCTGCACACACACAAACATAGACAGACAGGTCACGTTAATACCAGGGTATTTACACACATCCACAGCATTTAATACCAGGGTCTTTACACACATCCACAGCATTTAATACCAGGGTAAATACCAGGGTATTTACACACATCCACAACATTTAATACCAGGGTTAATACCAGGGTATTTACACATATCCACAGCATTTTATACCAGGGTTAATACCAGGGTATTTACACACATCCACAGCATTCAATACCAGGGTTAATACCAGGCTATTTATACACATCCCAAGCATTTTAGTACCAGGGTTAATACAAGGGTCTTTACACACATTCACAGCATTTAATACCAGGGTTAATAGCAGGGTATTTACACACATCCACAGCATTTAATACCAGGGTTAGTACCAGGGTATTTACACTCATCCACAGCATTTAATAGCAGGGTTAATACGAGGGTCTTTACACACATCCACAGCATTTAATACCAGGGTTAATAACAGGGTCTTTACACACATCCACAGCGCTTTCACATTTACAAACATGAAAATGTAGCACAGGAGAGGGACAAAAAAAAGCTACTGAAACACACTGTAATAAATGTCAATGAACAACTTAAAGTTCAAAGGTTAGGTGAGAAGGCTATGGCGTGTGTTTTGATAAGTTTAGGTGTGCTCTTATGTGTGACTACTCACAGTTCGTGTGTGCAGTTGGAGGGTTTGTCCATGCGGTGGCCTTCCTTCAGCAGCTTGAAGAGCTCCTCCACAGGGATACCAGGATACGGCGAGCCCCCCAAGGTAAAGATCTCCCACATCAGCACCCCAAACGACCACACATCACTCTGGTGTGTGTAGACTCTGTCGAACAAGGCCTCTGGTGCCATCCACTTCACTGGCAGACGTCCCTGCAAAACAGAACAACAACGTTAGTGAGCTGTGGACAGTCAGTGAGTCATTGTCTTTTTAGTTCTGCCTTTCATCCAGTCGTCTATACATCATTCCCCCACTCCCCCACTCCTCCTCTCTTTCGCCCATTCCACTCTTCCCTTCCTCATCAGATTTTTCTAATTGTCTCCCATTAAGCTGGCTGCCAATCAATGGACACACATCAAACATCTGTCTGTAGCCCTTTCCTGCAGTCAATGACCAAATGGGTGGAATGTTATTCATATTTTTCAAAAGACCTGACGAAAATCCGGTGTTTCTATGTCAAACGGTTTTGTTGCATTTCAGTCTTCTGTGATATGTGTAAAGTGTAATATATTGGCACGCAAACTCAAAATTGTATACATTTCTGTGACATGGTACAGGTGTTTTCTTTCTTAAGCCCATAACCATGTGTGTGAGGTGTATACTTTTGTTTCAAAGTAGATTTGTTTAAGACTGTCAAGAATCACTTTGTGTGACGCTGATTTAGCCCACTGCAGTAAAGGGTTAAGAGTGTTAAAGCTGCAAACAGGCACAAGCCGACTGGGGGACACTAGACAGAGAGCAGACAGTCTGCTGTGTCTACATGTACCAACGGGGGCTGTTCGGAAAGCTGGCCAGCCAGATGACACACAACAGTACAGCCCTGGAACGGGCACTTGTTTCGATTTAGGAGAGGTACAAGGTGCCACAGAGCCAGTCAGGGGGATAGCAGGATAGGATAACTCACGTTGGTGGTTTTCTTGTAGTAGTCAATCTGGTGCACTCCTCTTGCAAGGCCGAAGTCTGCGATTTTCATGACGCTGTCTTCCGTGACGAGGACGTTTCTGGCAGCAAGGTCTCTGTGGATGCACTGTAGAGAGAAAGAGGAGAAACCAGGGTTAAGTCAGAGAACATAAAGATATACGCAGTTTTGAGTTTTATGTTAAATGTTAATGAAATGTTACTCTACAATTTAGAGTATTGTAATTACATGACCATATCTACAGTGCGGTTTTCTGTTTTTGCAGTCATGCAAAACCAGAATGTATTGACATAGAAATTATTCGCTGTGAGTTTCTAAAATGAAAAGACCCGGTCTTAAGTCAACACGCAGCATCCAATTTTAACCAAACGCACCAAATTAAGTCAACTTTATATAGATCTGGAGGTTTTGTTGAAAAACAACCCCTGTTTGCTGGACTTGAATAGATGTCATTAAGTTTATTTTGGTTTTAATTTAATATAGACGTGGTATTTGGGGATGCGTGGAAATGAGAAAGCCCTGTCTGGGGGCTCCGTAATGGTGGGTTGGTTTCAGACTACTGCATTCTTAGCAGGCCACAGAGACAGAAACCCGATGCCGGGGCACAGACGCAGCTCTGCGCCTGTTTGCTAACAGATTTATGGCTGTGCTAAAAAGGACAAAGCCCACTGTGGCAGGCAGGCAGGCAGGACGGAGGGATGGAGGGCTGGAGAGGTAAACAGGGCTCAACCACCACTCCACTGTGGAATGCCAGGATGGTGTGTCATACAAAGGGATGTGTTGATAAGAGAGACCAGGCTAGAGAATGAGGAACGGTGTGTTGGAGGGTAGGAGGGAAGGAGGGGGGCTGCCACTTGCTCTTGCTTGCAGGCTAAACCCCTTCAGGCCAAAGCCATTCTATAGAAAGCCACATACATATTTTAAACCTGATAATCCATATTGAGATGGACATATAAGCTAACCAAACCTGTTTAAGACATAGTACTCACCCTTTTGGAGGCCAGGTACTCCATGCCACGCGCCACCTGGTAGGCACAGGACAGAAGGTCTTTGAAGGTGAGCTGCTCCTCGGGCACTTTGGTCACATCAAAGGTGTAGTCCATGCCGGGGGGCCGGCGGGCCCGCAGGTACTCCCTGAGGCTGCCTTTAGACGCATACTCCACCAGCACGTACAGAGGACCTAATGGGAGAGGGGAGAAAGTTAGTGTTCAACTCCATTCTCCCTATGGACACCTGGAGGTATGGGACCACCATTAATGACAAAGTCACTGAGCAGGGCTAGAGTAGAATGAGTGAGGAGCAACAGTGAGATAGTAGCTTTTGATTTTGGTTGTCATTTTCTGTTGTGAACTCACCATCTTCTGTGCACACGCCAAGGAGGTTAATGATGTTCTTGTGCTTGTCCATCACCTTCATCAGCTCCATCTCAGATATGAGATCTGACAGGTCTTTGTCTGTGGCATCATCTGGGGAACGAGAGGGACACACATTTGAAGTCTTAGGAACATACACTATATATATAAAATGATGTGGACACCCCTTCAAATTAGTGGGTTCTGCTATTTCAGCCACACCTGTTGCTGACAGGTGTATAAAATCGAGCACAAGGCCATGCAATCTCCGTAGACAAACATTGTTAGTAGAATGGCCTTACTAAAGAGCTCAGTGACTTTCAACAGGGCACCGTCATAGGATGCCACCTTTCCAACTAGTCAGTTCGTCAACTTTCTGCCCTGCTAGAGCTGCCCCGGTCAACTGTAAGTGCTGTTTTTGTGAAGTGGAAATGTCTAGGAGCAACAACGGCTCAGCCGCGAAGTGGTAAGCCACACAAGCTAACAGAACAGGACCGCAGAGTGCTGAAGCGCTTATAGTTGCAAAACTCACTACAGAGTTCCAAACTGCCACTGGAAGCAACGTCAGCACAAGAACTGTTCGCCCGGAGCTTCATGAAATGGGTTTCCATGGCCGAGCAGACACACACAAGCCTGAGATCACCATGCACAATGCCAAGCATTGGCTGGAGTGGTGTAAAGTTCGCCGTATTTGGACTCTGGTGCAGTGGAAACGTGTTCTCTGGAGTGATGAATCACACTTCACCGTCTGGCAGTCCAACGGACGAATCTGGGTTTGACGGATGTCAGGAGAACGTTACCCGGACAAACAATTGTGCGCCACCCCATGGGACTCCCGATCATAGCCGGTTGGGATACAGTGCCTTTAGACCGCTGTGCCTCTCTGGAGGTTATAGCAGCAAAGGGGGGACCAACTCCATATTAATGGCCATCATTTTAGAATGAGATGTTTGACAAGCAGGTGTCCACATACTTTTGGTCATGTAGTGTATCTGGAAACAGAGTCAACAATAAATACTATTGTCCAGTCTTTCCTAAGAAGATGGTTCCAAGTTCGTACCTTTCAGCATCTTGACAGCCACAGTGGAGATGTTCTCCTGATGATCCTTGTTGAGCCCATAGGCCTCAGCTCTGACCACCTGACCGAAGCAACCCTCGCCCAGTGGCTTCCCCAAAGTCAGACTGGAGATAGGAAGGACAACGATGGTTAGTACAGTGAAGATACATGGAACTCAACAGAAACCAAAATACATATTCAAGATGGAGGAACTCAATGATTGACTCAAACCAGCAAGGAACTAAACCCAAACCCCTAACAAACCAGAAAGTCAAACAGGACTTACTTCTCCCTGGGAAACTCCCAGTCGGGGTCGTAGGGCAGTTCAAACTCCATGACTCCGGCCAGCATAGGGGAGCAGCTGGAAGACAGACGGGCCACTCTCATCAGAGACGCACTGGACTTCCCTGATGAGTTAGACTCCACAGAGTACTGTCTGCGGAGGGGGAACTTGGAGAGTTTCTGGACAGGGAGGACATCGAAGGGTTCCCTGCTGGGGTTCACCTGCATGCGACATAGCACCACGATAACGATGGCCATGACCAGAGCCAGGAAGCCAGACGCGTAGATGATGATGTCAGTGTACTTGGTCTCCATTAGGTCCACCTCGTCAGCCACGTCCTCCTCTGTGAGAAGAAGACAATGAGAAGGAAATAAGAGGATGGGTTAGAGATAGTGACCAACTCGATACAAAAAGACTAGGGCTGCCAAACAATTTAATATTTGTTTGTTTGTTTTAGTTAATTGCAGTATTGGCTGTGATTAATCACGATTAATGGGAAATTCAGAATTTGCTCTAATTGAGTTGTAATTTAAGATTATTTATACAAAAGCATTACAAGAATATTGACGTCTTGATTTTGTCCTAAGTAACGGGTAGCAAAATCTAGTGAATTGATAAAGCACACTTTTTTTAACCTCAACGTGAACTTGTTTTGATATCAAATTGTTGTTTTACGCTGTATATATTAAGTATTTTGTAGGTTTTCAGTGTATTTTGAATGCTTTCCAACAATGCAATTTGCACTAAAATTACAGAAAGTTAACTTGAGTTAACCGATTAACTTTGACAGCTCTAAAAAAAGACATTTGGTAAGTTGACTATACTTGGCCCAAAGCACAAGTAATAATTGCTTCTGAACATACGTTTCCATACTGTAGTTTTGAAGTATAAACATACCCGAGAGGACAGTGAGCCAGGCAGACTGGTGGGAGAAGCCGATGGAGTTTCCAGCCAGACAGGTGTACTCTCCAGCATCCTCCATGGTCACCTGAGTCAGATAGAGAACTTCCACCTCCGACATGTTAAGGCTGCCTGTCTTCAGTATCTGAACGTAGGGAGTCCCGTCGGGTCCGTAGCGGCTGCCGTTCCTCTCAATGTGTTTCAGCCACTGGATGTGGGGCTGGGCATCACTGTAGACCTTACAGAAGAACTGGACATCAGTGCCCACCACCGCTGTAGTGTTTGCCGGCAGACCAGCCTGCAGGATAGGCCTGTGTGGGGAGCGCTCTGAAAACAGAGAAAGACGGAGGGAGGGAGAAATAGAGACAGTGTTAGACTCCAGAGGGCCATGAGTATTCTCTTTGCCCAGGGGAAGAGTTCGAAGTTCAGCCGTGGGGGACAGAGAGAGGGAGATTCCTCTGTTCAACGGAGCACATCGCTGACTCTGAGCTACCAGAAGTACTCTGGAATTCCTGATACAACCTAGCCATTGAAGTAAATACTAATCTAAAATAACAGTATATTTTAGATTCAGATGAAACAACGTTATCTCCAGATCGGTCTTATTTGTTTTCTAAATGTTTTCTAAGTGTTTCGCAGGCATGGAGAGGAAGGCCAGTGGTAATGACCAGTGTCAATTTGACTGATTGCGGCAACGGCAGCGCCAAACGGGAAGGCAACGATGAGCAGGCATTGTCTCTCACAACCAACACCAGCTAGACTCAGTCACTCGCTAATTGGTTTCATTAGAAGCTTTCTTTCTATCCAGGCCAGCTTGGAAGTCGCTGCGTTGCTGCTCTCTCTCTCTGTTCTGTGTGTGCATGCTCTTTTCCCCCTTGCATGCTTCTGGAGACCCCACACTCGACGAGCCGCAGAAACTGGACAGCCACAGGTCAGGTGGAAAATTGGTTGGGGAGTCTGGCCGTCCGCTCTCGCTCTCCCCGCCACGGCTGACGCCAGCCCCCCACCCCCACAACACCCCCCCAGCCCTCTCAGTCTCAGATATTCACTGACTCTGTGTCTCTCTTTCTAACTTAAACATCCTAGTGGACTTCTAAAGCCCCGTTGCAGGTGCTGGGTGAATCGTGGCGCCCCCATGGGCCCAGCCTCCCTGGCGGCTCCCTCCCCGGCTCTGCCCTCCCTTTGTCAGAGGTGGGCTTTGGAGCCTCTGTGTTTCTCTCTTTCTGTGTTTCTCTGTGTCTAGCGAGACGCCACTGAGGTAGAGTGGGGAGAGCATTGGGACGGACGGTAATCAGGCCTGACGTGCTAAGTATCATGGGCCGGCAGTGGCTCCGCGGGGAGACGGGCCTGTGTCTAGATTGTGGTGGTGGGTGTAGGAGGGGGAGGGTGGTGACAATACCTTACACAGTACTGCACACACCCTGGAGCTTTGACTAGATGTACAGACTTCATAATGAGTTCATGCCAACTTTATTTTCAGTCCTTATGGAGAGACAGATGGAAAGGGCTGGTGTTACAAGTTTGACGGAATGTAGTTGGATTAGAGAATAGTGGAGGTAATTACTGTTGCTCATTACCCATACTATCCCTCCCAGCTTTGGGAGTTGAAAGTCAGACGAGCAAAGAGCAGACTGTGTTTGGTAGGTAGAGTGAGGTTTTTGTTGTGAGGTGGATCAGTGAGGGTTCTTACCCAGCACGTCCAGAAGGTAGCTGTGTGTGATGGAGCCGTATTTGTTCTCCACCAGACAGGTATAGTTCCCACGGTCTGATGGCACCACACTCTCCATCACCAGGCTCCAGTGCTGGTGTCTCAACTATAAACGGACAAGATGGACATGTTAGAAAAGTGTTGTCTGTACGTTGTGTGTTGGATCGTTCCTATGGATACAAGTTATACTGGCTTGTGCCTAGGAAGTGCTAGTCTGTCGCTATGGTAACTTGTCTTTGATGTATCCAGTGTAAACAGATTCACAGTGTGTTACTTCCCTATTGAGACTAAATGTCAGGTACCATGGTTCAGGGCAAAGTATGTGGCAGTTATATGCTAGTGAAGGAAACAGCAACCCCCGTCTTTCTCCCCACCCTTCTCTTCTCTTCCCCACCCTAACCACTTTCCTACTTTCTTTGCACCTAGGTTGGTCACTGTCTCACCTTGATGCCTCCGATGCGGTGCTCTCCCCTGAACTCGCGTCCGTTCTTCAGCCAGCGGATGGAGGGCAGAGGCCTGCCCATGGCCGGGCAGCGGAACTTGACAGTGTTCCCTGCCGGCACTGCGTACAGCTTCTTCTCCATACGCTGGATGTGGGTCCAGTAGGGACCTCTTGTGAAGTAGACCTGGTCATTCTCAATCTCAGCTGACGTGTCTTCTAGACCGTTGTCCTCATCATCATCATCATCATCATCACCTGAGCCCAGTAAGTCTGAGAAGCATTAAGACAAGCATTAAGACATGGAAAAATAATAACTTTTAAAAAACTGATAATTCAGGAGACCATAGATACTAAGGCCATAGAAATTCATACATACAGCGGGTGAAATAAGTATGAACACGTCACCATTTTTCTCAGTAAATATATTTCCAAAGGTGCTATTGACATAACATTTTCACCAGTTGTTGGTAACAAACCAAGTAATCCATACATACAAAGAAACCAAAACAAATAATTTCAGAAATTAAGTTATGTGTAATAATGTGAAATGACACAGGGAAAAAGTATTGAACACATGAAGAAAGGGAGGTGCAAAAAGGCATGGAAAGCCAAGACAATAGCTGAAAACTATCAGTAATTAAAAAGCAATCCAGCCCCCTGTCAGTGCAAATTAATATCAGCTGGTTCAGTCCCAACTGATGGCCTACAAAAATGTCTCATTGCCAAGGTGTCACACAAGACACATCTCATGATGGGTAAAAGCAAAGAGCTGTCTCAAGACCTTCGCAACCTAATTGTTGCAAAACATAATGATGGCATTGGTTATAGGCGCATTTCTAAGCTTCTGAATGTTCCAGTGAGCACTGTTGGGGCAATAATACGGAAGTGGAAAGACAATCATTTCACCATAAATTTGCCTCGACCAGGTGCTCCTCGCAAGATTTCAGACAGAGGAGTGAAAAGAATAATCAGAAGAGTTGTCCAAGAGCCAAGGACCACAAGATTAGCAGGTACTGTTGTCTCAATGAAAACAGTAAGTAATGCACTCCACCGCCATGGCCTGTATGCACACTCACCACGACTCCATTGCTGAAAAAAAAGCATGTTGAAGCTTGTTTAAAGTTTGGAAAAGCCAGTGAAATACTGGGAGAATATAGTGTGGTCAGATGAGAGCAAAATTTAACTGTTTGGATGTCATAATACACACCATGTTTGGAGGAGAAATGGCACTGCACATCCCCCTACAAACACCATACCAACAGTGAAGTTTGGAGGTGGGAACATCATGGTGTGGGACTGCTTTTCAGCAAATGGTACTGGCAAACTTCACATAATTGAAGAAAGGATGAATGGGCAAATTTACCGAGAGATTCTTGACAAACATCTGCTGCCATCTACCAGGATGATGAAGATGAAACGAGGGTGGACATTTCAGCAAGACAATGATCCCAAACACACAGCCAAGGAAAATCTCAATTGGTTTCAAAGAAAGAAAATAAATCTGCTAGAATGGCCCAGCCAATCACCTGACTTAAATCCCATTGAACATCTATGGAAAGAACTGAAGATGAAGATTCATAGAAGAGGCCCACGCTTTGAAGACTGTTTGTGTGGAAGAATGGGCCAAAATCACACCTGAGCAATGCATGCGACTAGTTTCTCCATACAGGAGGAGTCTTGAAGCTGCCATTACCAACAAAGGCTTTTGTACAAAGTATTAAATAAATATCAGTAAGTGTGTTCAATACTTTTTCCCTATGTCATTTCACATTATTACACATAACTTAATTTCTGAAATTATTTGTTGTATGGATTACTTGGGTTGTTACCAACATCTGGTGAAAATTTAATGTCAATAGCACCTTTGGAAATATATTTACTGAGAAAAATGGTGACGTGTTCAATACTTATTTCACCCGCTGTATAACCTATAACTTGATTGGACATATCATCCCATCTCTAAGGATGGGACTTCTTCTGTCTTCTAAATCTACACCTCACCTGCTACAGTGATGGTGAAGTTCCTCAGGGGCTCCTTGGTTCCGCGGAGGATACATACATACGCCCCAGAATCCTCATACGTCACGTCCATGATCTCCATAACACCCCCACGGATCTGGATGCGGGCGGTGTGTAGCACCCGGGTCCCCTCCTTGTACCAGTACACGCCCCCCGGCCGGTTGGTGTCACAGCGCAGCTTGAGGACATCACCCGGTTCCAGGAGCAGGTGCTCAGTGGTGTCCTCACTAAGGTCCTCCAGGACATCTGCAGGGGTAGCAAAGAGACAAAACAAACATGTGAGTACTCAGGGACACACACACACACACAGGCCAATCAGTGGCCACATCTTGTTCTAAAGAGAGTGGCCATCCCTTCAACTATGACCTTTCAACTCTCGCCCCCATTATCCCCTGACCCGCCAGACACACACACACAAAAAGAGGTTGCCATGGCAACTAGGCCTCTCTCCACCTCTCTCTGCTCCCTGTTTTGTTCAGCATGGATCACTGTAGGAGTGAGAGCAAGCGAGCTACAAGAAAAAAGAAAAGGGAGAAGAAAGAAAGAAAGAAAGAAAGAAAGAAAGAAAGAAAGAAAGAAAGAAAGAAAGAAAGAAAGAAAGAAAGAAAGAAAGAAAGAAAATGAAAAAAGAAAGCGAAAAATAATGTAGCTAATGAACGAGCTGTAGCGTGCCAGCGGATTGGCCTTCAGAAACAAATCGATGGGGTGGCAATGGTTCAGTGGCGGTCTAAGAGGCAGGCTCGGAGAGAGAGCCCCGTTCCAGCCCACCAAACAGCCTCTTAGTAACACAGATGGCCCCTGTCATCCTCACTCATACTCCTCTCTGTTCTCTCTACTCCACTGGGATAGAGGTAGTTCAATGGCAATTACCTGCTGGGACTTCAATGGCCGTACTCTGGTCCAGGTAACGAGAGATCAGGGTCCCTACAGAGACAAGGTATTAGATTAAAATACATTGACTTCCAACTAGTTACTGTTGTTAGTAATCAATTACTATCAGGATAAAATGTACTATAAAACACAAGGCTGTAGTGCATGGGAAGCAATAGAGATCCTATTAAAATGTTGTATTCTAATTACTAATACTATGCGGGAAGCATCCAATAGCCTGATGAACTAAGTCTAGTAAGACATTTTTTACCTGGTAGAACCTGTAGCCAGGCAGACTGCATGGACTGTAGCTGGTGTCCATGTGTGGTGGCCTCAGCCATACAGATGTACTCCCCGGCATCCTCCAGAGACACGTTGCTCAGAGACAATGTGTTCACATTGGAGATGTTGCTCTGTAGGGCCTCCAGAGCACTGAGATGTGGCTGGCCCTCGGCTCCCAGGCGCTCTCCGTCTCTCTTCAGCCACTGGACCTTGGTGAAGGCCGGCCGGTGGACCTTACACAGCAGCTTCACGTCTCCCCCCACAACCGTCGTAGCGTTCTCAGGGTAGCCAGGTAGGATAAGCGGCTGAGACACATTCAAATCTGTACCGAGAGAGAGAGGAGGGAGGGATTGTAAAAAATATATTTATATAATATATATATATATATATTATATATATATATTTTTAAATATATATTTAAATGTAGACTGGTTGGTTGGTGATAGAGTGCACTGATAAACTGGGGACTAACGTGTCACAATAAGGGCTCCCCTGAACTAAGCCATATGCGCGGTGCCCGCTCAGTCACACCGTTGAAAAGTGCAATTCCAGGCCAATTTTCTGTCTGATCGCTTCCTGCAGCCACCTCAGTAAGTAAAAGGCAATCTGTTCCCCCTGCTTGATGAGCAGCTCGCTCTAACTGCTCCACACGAGGCAGGCGGAGGAGGAATACACAGGTGAGAGCTAGGTTGAATTCAAACTCAAATTAGCTAAACATTTTATTACAGTTGTATTACACTGTAATAAGTACCTCATATGAAAAGCTCCCAATCATTTGACTATGTGATTGACCCATCTAGCCATTAGCTTTCCATCCCATACTTACCATCCCATACGACTTTGCTTTGCAGCGCAGTACAAAAAGCTGTGGCAACTTTAAAAGTGCCGCTTTCTGTTAAGCTTGGAAAGGCAACATTCCACACCAAGCAAACAGAGCCATGCTAATGAACTTGTGAGGACTGAGAGCTGCCCGTGGCCTTCATTTGAACTCACAGCTGAGTGTGAATATTCACCCCGTGTCGAGGGGGCAAACACAACACAAAACATTTCACTGGTGTGACTCGACTGGCAGGGGGGACTGCGCTGGGTTTGAGCGTTTGACCATCGGATGCACTCTTCTCTTTCATGACTAGAGTTCCTTTACGGGTGAATCCATGGTACGCTACGGTTTGTTTCTTTTCTGGGTGACACATTTTGTACATTAGTATCCATTCAGCACAAAGGATATGCTGAGAGCCAACTGCCATAACGCAATATTGTCAGTAATATACTGACCGTGTAGAAGAGTGAGCGATAATATTGTAGCCACATTGCTTACAGCATATTAGGATAGCCCAGTGATTAAAGGTCCAATGCAGCCATTTTTTATCTCCATTTTTATTCTGGGTAAAAATTAAGTACCTTACTGTGATTGTTTTAAATTAAAATGGTCAAAAATAAACTAAAATAGCTTCTTAGCCAATTTCTCAAGCAATAATTTAGCTTGGACTGTCTGGGAGTGGTCTGAGTTGGGAGGGGAAAATGTCAAACTAGCTGTTATTGGCAGAGAGGTTTGAAACTCTTTCTTATTGGTCTATTAATGAATTCACCGCATGGTGATGTTACCAGGCAGGCCAAAACTCCATCCCACCAAAGCAGGCTGAAATTGCAAGCAATCTTTTCAAACATCTCTTACACTAAAATGCCATTATTATTAGTTTCACAATTTTACAGTATTATTCCTACCACATAGTGGAAATATACTGTATATAAAACATAGGAAAATCACATGTTTTACTGCACTGGGTCTTTGACTACTTAAAATGCAAAGCATCCTAGATGCCAATTAATTTGATGTACTATATGTCATATCTGAAGGAGATGAATTCCTCACTAAATCAGTCAGCTTGAGTGCGAGCAGCGCTGTTCTGCGTTAGCACACTGACGCCTGTGCTCCAGACCTATGTGTGTGGCATACATTTCACTACTACTCTGAGAAAAAAAATTAACACCAACTTCATCCTGCAGCCACAGAGTTCATAATGGCTGCCTCTGTTCACTCACTCTCTCGTTCTCTCTTTTTTATTTTCCTGGTTGGTAACTGGAACGTTCCTGGGTGGTGTTGCCGTGCTGAATTATTACCAATGAGTCAAATGCCTTCTGGCAGGGACTTAGTGCTGCATTGTGGGCCCCTAGGCGGGGACCCGGGACCTTCACCATTTCTCCCCGGCGGGAGTCATCTTGTCCACGGAGTCATGGGTAGACCCTCTTAAGAAACAGGCCAATTGAAAAACTAACAGGGTTCACCTTACTAATGATGCTGCTTGTCAACTGTAATACCAGTGTTACACTAGTGTGTACACCCTTATGTTATACTAGGGAAATTGTGTTTACATAGTTAGGGCTGACAGTGAGGACTTGTGGAGAGAAGAATCAACAACCTCTGCATAATCAAAACAGTTGCTTGTGAGAAAGTTCAGGTGCTGGCCCGCGTATATGGAAAAATAAAAGTCTGAGTTTTTTGGGCAAAACACTGGAGATTGCGCTTCTAAACAGCCAGGATGTGTACACAGAGCACGATCAAACTCCCTCTGCAGCTGGATCCTAGACTTCCTGACAGGCCGCCGCCAGGTGTAGGCAACAACAAGGGTAGGCACAACACATCTGCCACGCTTATCCTCAACACGGGGGGCCCTCAGGGGTGCGTGCTTAGTCCCCTCCTGTACTCCCTGTTCACCCACGACACAACGGTGGTAGGCCTGATCAACGACAACGATGAAACAGCCTATAGGGAGGAGGTCCGAGACCTGGCAGTGTGGTGCCAGGACAACAGCCTCTCCCTCAACGTGAGCAAGACAAAGGAGCTGATCGTGGACTACAGGAAAAGGGGCAGAACACGCCCCCATTCACATCGACGAGGCTGCAGTGGAGTGGGTTGAGAGTTTCAAGTTCTTTGGTGTCCACATCACCAACAAACTAACATGGTCCAAACACACCAAGACCGTCGTGAAGAGGGCACGACATCTCCTATTACCCCCCAGGAGACAGAAAAGATTTGTCATGGGTCCCCAGATCCTCAAAAAGTTCTACAGCTGCACCATCGAGAGCATCCTGACCGGTTGCATCACCGCCTGGTATGGCAACTGCTCGGCATCTGACCGTAAGGCGCTAAAGAGGGTAGTGTGTACGGCCCAGTACATCACTGGGGCCAAGCTTCCTGCCATCTAGGATCTCTATACTAGGCCCAAGTCATAGACTGTTCACTCTGCTACCGCACGGCAAGTGGTGCCGGAGATCCAAGTCTAGGTTCAAAAGGCTCCTTAACAGCTTCTACACACAAGCCATAAAACTGCTGAGCAATTAATCAAATGGCTACCCAAACTTTTTTCATTGTGCATTTTATTTATGCATAGTCACTTTACCCCTACCTACATGTACGTTTTATCTCAACTAACCTTTACCCTGCACACTGACTCGGTACCGGCACCCCCTGTATATAGCCTCCTTATTGTTATATTATTGTGTTACTTTTTTAAACTTTAGTTTATTTCGTAAATATTTTCTTAAGTCTTTGTTTCTTAACACGTCATTGTTGATTAAGGGCTTGTAAGTAAGCATTTCACAGTGAGGTTTACACCTGTTGTATTCGGCGCATGTGACAAATACAATTTGATTTGATTTGAATCATGTGTTATATAAACATTGACCAAAGTGTTTGAAATTAGCCCTAGACTAGAGCAGGGCTTCCTCCTTCCCTGATAGTGATCACTATAGGGGCTTAAAAGAGACCCCAACTCCTGTAAACCTGGAGGGCTGCAATTTGCCAAGCCTGTAGCCAATCTGCACACATCATAACAATACTTAGAGCTGAATGGACGGCTGTGGCAGGTAATAAACAAAGACAGGCGGGTATTTGTAAAGCATCAATGGAAGCCTCCCCTTATTCTCTCCTCCTCCTCTCCTTCCTCCCCGCCACACCCGGCCGGCTCTCTCGGCTGGCAACGGGCCAGACAGATTTACACTTCCGAGCCCCAGGGTCTTGGAGGGATCGAGTAGCACGGTTTACAGCACCAAAAGCTTTTTTTCTCTCCTCACACCCCAAAAATGATTACAACCTTTCTCCTTCCTGTCACCTTGAATTCGACTGGATCACACCTTCCCTATGGCTCACTGCTCTGCCTATAGAAAGACCAACCTGATGAATCAAAGGGTTACTGTACTCTACAGCTACAGGCATTTTTCTCCTTCCTCAATGAGATCTTTCAGCGAATTAAATGGAACCTTGTTCATTTATTTATTTTAATTTTTTTATTTTAAAGCTTTTGTTGGTGGTTTATTTTATTACTTGTCTGAGCAGAACTGAGCAACCTCACTTGAAATGTTTGAAGCTGTGTACTGTAATGATACAATTAAGATATGTATTTTAAGAAACTGCAATGGATAAAGTTGAGAAACCTCCCTTAGGGAGAATTCAACCAGTTATCCAACAGAAAATCATTCTCAAGAGGGTTTGGACTAGTCAACAGTATAGGGGAATTAACACACAAGAACATATAAGAACAACACATCCTAGACAATATTTAGCAACCTACCTTTTGTCTTTCCGTCTTCTGACCCGATGGCTTTGGCCAGGAGTCCAACAGGCAGACAGAGTATGACGATGCAGACCATGTAGACATTCACCATCTTGCAGATGTGTATGTGTGATAGCAAAAGAATGATGGGGGCAACCCTGGCCTCACACACCGATTCCGGGCATTGGCAAGCTCAACACACACCCCAAAAACTGGACCTGGAAAGACACAGAGTCAGTCAGTCATTATGTAAAATCGTAGCATGTGATTCCAGTAAGTAGCACTGAACTTGTTTGTGGTATATAGCCTTGTGAATAGGTGGAGATAGAAAGTGCCTATTTTAGACTGGCTTTGTATTCTTATTAAACAGGTGTCCTGACCGTCCAGTCATTAGCCTACAGCACATTGTCCACCGTCCCCTGCGTCATGAATAACTAGAAGCTGTGAATATGTGGCTGTTCCAGCCTGTTGTTTGTGAATGGAAGGTGCACAGCCTTTCTCGATAATGGGCCATTACTATGAAAACACTTGAGACTTGCCAGGAAGCTATCGGGGAGCAACAATAGCAAATTCACAGGCGCACTCAACACAACAGACAGGCCAAAACAGGAAGAAAAAAATAAGCCTAGGCCTATGTGTGTAATTTTTCCCTGAGCCCACTAAACAACTGTTCATATGAGGACAACAAATATTTTTTTATTTGATGGAAAGGGGTTGTTTATTTTTATAATCGTATGACAGGGGACCACAGTTGGCATCAGAAACAAGACTGAGCTTCGTGATTTGTCCAGATGACAACAACTGAACCGAGTCGGGCCAAATGTGCACAGGCGCCAATCCTGGAGTGTTCCATGCAGAACATGTGCGTGCAGCCATGGTCAGTGGCGGACTTACCATTAGGCAGGAGAACATCATCAAGGGGCCTCGTGAGCTGGCTTTTTTTTTTATATAATAATATTAGTAATAACTTTTCAATATAATTTCTCTGCTCAAGGAGAAACAAGGGTCATTTTATTTAACCAGGCAAGCCTTGTTCAGGGGCAGAACAACCGATTTTTGACCTTGTCTACTCTGGGATTCAATCCTGCAACCTTTCGGTTACAGGCCCAACACTCTAACCACTCGGCTACCTGCAGTCCCAAATAATAGTAGAAACCAATGTCATTAATCACCTGTGCATTGTTTCATACAATATGATTACAAACGTGACTTTCATTGAAATTAAGCTGCAGCAATGAGGCGCTTTGAGAAAGAGAAATAAAAAATTGACATAAAAATTACCTTAACGCATTTCTTTAGTAAAAAGACAGGTGCTGATGATAATACTGCCATCGTAGTCGAGGCAGGGGACATGTACGTGTAGCCTATGGGAAGATCTCAGTTGCACACGCCTCGCGTTCTCTCTCCGCCTCAAAACCCATTGGATGAGAAAGCCAGAGGTCCCTCCCTTCTGACATTCTCCTCCAATGGGTTTTGAGAAGGAGACAAGAAGAGTATATGATGTTGTCTGGCCAAAAAGAGTATGGCATGTCATACTCTTTTTGGCCAGACCAGATCAGATACATGGGCTACATGTAATAAGACAGAGGGGCGCTGTTTCTCTCGCTCGGATGCTTTCGCCAGTGAGAGAGTTGCAGCCACTTGCGAATTGAAAGAAAAGTCGGCGGGTGCACAGTGCACTGTATGGATGCTGGAATTAGTTTGACTGAACATGCAGCGAAGGTAAGCAACTTTTTCAAGTAATTTTTGTAACAATCAGATGAAAACATAATTACTGGTTGTGTTCATGGCATATTAAAAGGAAATACATTTATACAGTTAAATTACATGTCTTTACTATAAAAACCATTAAAAAGCACACACATATAGGATGGGTGGGGGGCCTCATCCTCCAAATCACTAAGTCCGCCACTGGCCGTGGAAAACACGGTTTAATAAATATCCCATGAATTAACTCTATTCTTTCTCCATTTAGCCTAACAGGGAAAAAAAACACAAATTGTATTTTTACATGTTGTGTTATTTACTGCGTGTTTATCTGCAGCGAAGTGAATAGTAGGCGTATCTCGATGTGGCCCCATGAAGGCTAATCTTGACATTAAATAAATTAGTGAAAGGTGTCCAGTGTTTTGTCTGTGTTCATGCCCGTGAAAGATTTACACTATCGGTTCATTTTTTTGTAGTATTCATTTATTGTCTTTAGACCGTTACGATGGTGTTGTCATAAATCAAACGATGTCTTCTGCTCCTTTACGTTCCAACAACTAGCAAATTCTGTTATATTTTAAGTAGATGATAATCTTGAGAAATTCCCTATAATTTTAACCATCTCCCCATGGCGCGTTACAAGTATTGGCAGCCTGTCTTTGTAGCCTAACTGATGTAACCGATATATATATATATATATATATATAGTACGGTTGGAAAAGCTTCTCGCATAAGCTATGGAACGAAAAACACAAGAACTTCATGTCATGTGTGCGCAAAGTCGATCAAATCGATATGACAGTGGTGACAATGTTCCAACTATACTGCAGTGCCTGCCACATTCAGCAATCACTCAATGTTCACACATTCTGAAACCGAAGTAGGGTATACAATAATGAATTTCATTCAAATTCGTATACTAGGATAAAATATTTTTTTTAAATGTATTTAACTAGGCAAGTCAGATAAGAACTATTTATTACACCGGCCAAACTCGGACGACGCTGTGCAAATTGTGCGCCGCCCTATGGGACTACCAATCAGGGCCGGTTGTGAGACCGTTGTGAGACCGGATTCGAACCAGGTTGTCTGTAGTTACGCCTCTAGCACTGAGATGCAGTGTCTTAGACCACTGTGCCACTTGGAAGCCCAACATAAGCACATTGTCTGAATGAATGTTTCTAGGAAAACCATAACCAGCCGTGGAACTCTTGGCAAGATGGGTTATTCATAGGCTACAATGTGTGGAGTTGAAATCATTTTTACAGTTTAGTCGACTGTAACTACTAAATAAAGTAACATAGCCCTACTACCACGAAATACGTATGTAACCTCGCGGATTCAAGGAAATCATCTTACCTTTTATTTCGTTCTTTGCTCGTAATGATCAACCATTGATAAAGTTCGATTAGGCACCAGAATATCCTAGTTCCATTTGATCGAGGTCAATATTGGAATCCTCATTTGGGTTTCTGTCCAATCCTTTTTTAGTTTTTGGTGATGGTCTTCAGTGTGCGCCTGGGTGGAAACCTTGGAGAAGCACTTATAAATCCATCAAAACAACCAAAACGTGAAGGACAGCAGCTCGGTGGTTAGCCGGCAGTGAATGAGCTAGATAGAGTTTATCCTTCGGATTGGGGCGCAAAGTCCACTTCACCCTGACCCGATTGTGTTCTCACGTAAGAATGAGGCTCGCGTACCCGTCTCCTTCTTTCCAGGGGCTCACGCGACAGAAAGTGCTAAATCCATAGTGAGATACTTCGGCCAAACTTGCTGCTTAATTCTCCCTCCTCTTGAGATTACACCGAACAAGATATGTTTTGGTTGTTGCAAATAGAAACAGACAGATCTCCAATGTAGAATGCGTAGAGTCCCTTATATGATTCTTCTCAATGTGGATAATTATTCGGCTACAGCTCGGCAACAATAGAACAGATGTTGGTCAATCTTTGCGCACCATGGTTCGCTCTTCACTCGCGCAGAGTCCGTTCATGAATGAGTTGGTCCCTACAGAACCAGGTACATTTAATAACGAGCTAAATCTCAATTAGGCTAGCTAGCCACTCTCTGTTAATGTTGCGGGTATAGGCTACAGCTGCGTCTCTTTGCCAACCCGATCCACTGCACTCTGAGCGCAAGAGTCACAACAATGGACTAAAACGAGCGAGAAGGGGGGAGTAGGGGGTAAGAGTCTGTAACCCCCACCCCCAAATCAAATCCCGTCAGAGGCTGCCCCCTCGGTGACAAACATAAACCAAGATCTATGCCGCCTCCACTCCATTCACCCATAAATCCAAGATCTGGATTGTTGCTCTATTAACAGGTCTTGTTGCTCTATTAAATCTTGACACCTATCATTTTCAGGCAGATTTAGCACTTGACTATTGATAGGAAAAATACATATAGGCTATTAGACTTTTAGGTTTAATAAAATAAACATATTTTGAGAAATAAGTCAAGAACATAACCTGAATAAAAGTTAAATGTATATGCCCACTAATTATTTATCCATATTTGGCAAATCACTGTAAAGTAAATGTTGCTTCTCATTAAGAATTTAATCAAATGTCAAACTCATTATGCAAATCAAGTTGTTTTTGCGACATGGCTTTATGATGTTCCTTCATTTAGTACATGTTAAATTGCTGGAAAATTGCTGGGAAAACAAATAGGATACAAAAGGTTATTTGCTACGCATGCAATTATAAGGTAATTGCTTGGCCTATTCAAAAGCTGCGAATTGCCCCCGCTTAATTGCATCATTGCAGTAGGGAGCAAACCAAAGTAATCCCTTTAGTTGCGGTTAGTCAGAACACAACATGGCTTAATTAATTTAGGAATTAAACAAATCGCAAAACGTCAAACATTTATCAGGTAATAAAATGTAGTTTAGTTCGTCACAATCTTTAGGCCTACATATTTTTGAGAACGCCGTATTTTTTTTTATAAATATGAAATGTTATTCTTGTATTTTTTTCGCATTTTGCAGGTGCAGGAAGAAACTGGAATTTGAGAGAGAGATAGAGAGGAAGGGGGAGCTAGAGAGAGGGAGCTAGAGAGAGAGCGAGATAATGAATGCCTGTGCAAAGTAGCCAGGAGAGACAGATAGATCTAAGAGGCGAATTGTGTTTGAAATGAACGCCGTTCCTCTCATTCATCACAAGCTGCAGCGTAGCGCACACAACCCGCGCGCCAGCCTCGGTCCGGCTACTCTCACGGGCAATAGCTCTAAGGTTCTGCCAACAATTTTCTGCTTGAGAGGAGAGAGAACACGGCACATCTTTCGTGTCAGACACAACGGTGTGAGAATGTGGCCCCCATCCAACGCCCCCCCCCCCCCCCTCCACACACACACACACACCCACACCCACACACACACAAACACACACATACATAAATCTCTCAAGTTCATGCCAATGGAGGCTGCTAAAGACGAAAACTACTATTTCTATCCTGTTTAATCAAAGGCTGTTTTTCACTCCACTGTGTGCTCTGTGTGTTCAGTGAGGCCCATGCAGACTACTGCCAAGCTACTGACTGAGGACTGGATAATTCTGTCCCCATGCCGTTGCCCCTCAATGTGGCACAGTGAGCGGCCTCTGCTCACCATTGGCCTGCCTGTCTGCTGCCGGACATCATGCTATAAAGCATTTCAGAGAGAGAGAGAGAGCTTGCCCCTCTCCCCTTTTCACCTCTGTCCCTCATTTTCTCTCTCTTCTCATCCCCCTCTCTCTGCATCTTTATCTCTGTCTTCCTTTCTTTCATTTGCTCTATCTGAGTGTTTCTCTCTCACCGTCACCCTCTCTCCTCTCCCTCATGCTCTCTCTTTGCCCTTCTCTCTTCCTGTCCGCTGTGGCCTCCTTCAAAACTGCTTACATTCTGCTCAACAATGAGTCTTTCCCAACAATCAGCTAGAGCTTGGTTCTCCCGGCCGGCATTAAAGCCCACCAGCCCAACAATCAGCCCAGCTCCCAAATCCCAATGCTACTCTTTTGTGCCGGCTAGCTGAATGTGAATGCCCCATTAAAGCCTATTATCTGCAGCTCCTCTGTTTCTTCCGTCCCTCTCTGACTGCCTCTATCTCGTTTTCTCTCCCCTATTCTCGTTTTCTTTCCCTCTCTCGCTCTCCCCTCTCTTGCTCCTTCTCTTTACCTAGCAATCAGGCCTTATCAGGTATATATTTGTCTGCACTTGTGCTAGAAAACTACAACATAGTACATTACACCTGCAACATAAAACCAGCCTCAGGTTATGACAAGCAGTCTCTGAATGTTATCAAGAAGATTACAGGCAGACTGAGTCATAAGCATAATTACACTTTTGAACAACACAGTCAATATAGTTTACATAAATATCAACCTTTTCACACGTACCAACAAATGAGTGTGATCATTCTACAGTGGTCCCTGCAGCGTACGCTCAAACTGGTGTGATTAGAACGCATTATTTTTTTACCGTTATTTAACCAGGCAAGTCAGTTAAGAACAAATTCCTATTTACAATGACGGCCTACCCAGCCAAACCTGGGCCAATTGTGTTTCACCCTGTGGGACTCCCAATCAAGGCCAGATGTGATACAGCCTGGATTTGAACTAGGGACTGTAGTGATGCCTCTTGCACTGAGATGCAATGCCTTAGACCGCTGCCCCACTCGGGAGCCCCTTTACACACCCCATCATTCACTTCCGGAAGTTTACTCGCAAAATGAGTGAACCCTCCCTCACCTAAAACTAGTACCCAAAACTGAACCTTGAGGAACCCCTTTGGTGACATCATGGTTATTAGACTGAAAAGAGATTTACGTCTTTGAAATGTTCATGTAATCTTATTCTTTAAGATTAGATTTTCAGATGCATGTCACTCGTCTCTCACTCTGTTAGATCAGCTCACTTTTCTGTCCCCTGTTTTCTGAGATCTAGTTTTAACACGGGTCAGGTCAGATTTTACGTTGTCTTTAGCCAAAGTCAAAGTACACAAATAAACGAGGGAAAATGGAAGTCAAAAGAAAATAAGAGCGGTGCTAATGCCTGCACTATGTGCTTAACCCTCGGGGGGGGGGGGGGGCACATTCCCTGACACAAGACCATGGAACAGACACCCAAAGCCTCCGCAATTAATAATTTGACATCACCCTAAACTATACCAGGAATCTGTGGTCAATAAACAAGGACTTTAACTAGCGGAGATAGAGATTCCCTCCCTTGTGAAAACATAGCCAGCCCCCAGTGCCTCTATGGCAACAGGGAATCAGTGAGGAGGCTGTGTTGATGTTGATACAGTGTTAGTGTACCTGGTTGTTGTGTTACAGACACAGGTGGGGTCAGAGTCACACACACATATATATATACACACAAACACACACACACACTTCTCTTGTAGTGCTTGGGCAACAAGGCAGACTAAGCACAAGCGTGTGTTTGTGTGATGGGAGGAAGGCCTTGGGTTACAGTATTGAATTTACAAACCTCAGGAGAGGCTTAACCTTTTAAGTCGTTTCTTATTACACCTCCTCCAGATAGCTGGGAGTGAGACCCATGCCTAGGGACCCATTGTGTCCCGTGTAAAGAGGACGTGTACATAGTAGCACCAGCTTAAAACACCAGCTAATGAAGAATCTAAGCTTCAATTACATTTAGTCTATTCTTTTATGGTTTTGAAAGCTTAAGTAGGCCTATGCATGGAGGAAAGTTAACGAGTACTTTTCTTCATTGTGAACAACTGTACATTATATAACGTTTAATGATTAAGTAGGCTTGTGTTATCAGGTAGATTAATTAGGGACAAACAAGCTCTATATTTTGTTTTGAGAGGCTGCCTTGCCAAAGAAAACAAATTCTTGTTTTTTCAAAGATACAGCAGAAGGCCTAATCTTTGTCTTGGTCATTCTGTCAGGATCAAACTTTGAACTATTGCTCCACTTTACTAAGCCAACACAGACAACAGCAGATATTGATGATGACGCATTCCAGCGCATCAGATCAATCTAATCTATTAGCTATTCTGATTTCTTTCTCTTTCTTTCAAATGATAGCTTGTGATTATTTTGCAAGGTGGTTCAGAGAACCCCATTTAGGCCCATTCATCTGTCTTGTGGCCTGTCCCCCTAGCTCTATTTTTCTCATTACATTAGTGACGTGTTGGATGCCTCCCACACCTTCACCAGTCCTCAGAACCCTGGGGCCTTTTAAAGTGTCTGGTAGTATTGATAGGATGCATAATTATGCTAATGACTGGGCCAGCTGATGCCCGTGAACTGATAGTGGTATGGAGGGCCAATGAGGATGTTGGAGTGAATGATAATCACCAGGGTTAGTGAGTAGACTGTGGGAGGTGAGGTGGGGGAGGGGGAGAGTGTGAATGCGAGGTGGGGCCTGGTCGCTCATTAACTTCATGCTTGTTGGTGCTGGGCTATTGTTCTGTGTAAATCATTACCTGGTCTGGGCCAGAGACAATAGACTGACTGAGAGTCCCCTACTTGGTAATGCAAGGAGGCTACTGATGCCACAACATGGTCCGAAAGAAAGGGTGAGAGAGAAAGAGAGAGAGGGAGTCCTCTCAGCCTCTCCCACACACAGCTGTTTTTATAAAGATTGATATCATGACAGCCACTGTTTTTACTCGTTTCTTCTCCCTTTCTTCTTTGATTTTCTTTCTCTCCACTCTCTCTTTCCATCCAGTACGGGAGTCCCCTGTCCCCCAGCTAGCAGAAGGCTGAACCTTCCCTGAACTCTTCCCTTTTAATTAATCTCACTGACTTTGTTAATTATTTGTTTGGCTGAGGCCCTCCTTTTGAAGTCGGGAACACATGAGCGCCTGATATAACTGGGCTGGTACTTGTTATCTCTAGTTACTGTTGTGATACAGACTTACAGTAAATCGTCCAGTTATAGTACTTTCACTTGACCCCCTCCTAAACATAATATTTTATTATTTTTTCTCCACTACAAAGGCCATTCTTAGGAAGTTTATTTGAAAACGTGTTGTGTTTTGAGAACTGAGAAGATCCCTATTTTGTGTGTGTGTGTGTGTGTGTGTGTGTCAGGGAGTGCTCAGCTAATGATTCAGTGAGGTTTCAGCACCCTGGGAGGGTATTAGGTGAACGAAACATCTCATTAAGACAACACCATACTGTCCTGGTGTTAGAACTCTTGTTATATGCTGTTTATCACCCATGGTAATGGCACGCAGGGGCGTCATGCAACCATTTTTTTAAAGGGGGCACGAAGTACATGAGGATGGAGGAGGGATGGTCCGGAAGGGGGATAGCCCCCCTCGGGAATTGAGCGAATTTTGCACCTGAAACGTATTTTTCCTCAAATCTAGAGGCATAATCATTATACCTATTTCTATATAACAAAATTTGTCTGTTTATACAACTTTACCTGTTCAATTGTAATTTTAATTAATGATGCACATTAATTATTTAAAGATCCAATGCAAACATTTTTATCTCAAAATTAAATCATTTCTGAGTAACAATTAAGTACCTTACTGTGATTGTTTTCAATTAAAATGCTCAAGCAATTTCTCAAGAAAGAATTTAGCTAGGACTGTCTGGGAGTTGTCTGAGTGGGGAGTGGAAAACTGAAAACTAGCTGTTATTGGCAGAGAGGTTTGGAACTCTCTTTCTTATTGGTCTACTAACTAATTTACCACCAGGCAGGCCAAACTCCATCCCACCAAAACAGGCGGAAATTTCAGGCGGTCTTTTCAAACAGGTATTATCATCACTTTCACAATTTCACAGTATTATCCCAACCTCATAGTGTGGAATTTTTTTTGACTGCACTGTGCCATTAAGAACTTTTATGCCTTAGGAGTTTAGTACAACTGCCACACTAGTATATAGTATAATAACCAAAGAATTAAAGCAATTGTTATATTTACTAAAGTGTAGCAATCTTGCCAGCAGGCATGCCAGCTAAGATAGTTAGACAAGCTACTCTAACTTGATTGATAGCTTAAAATGGCTTGGTAGCTAGTTATGAGGTTGGTTGGGAACCTATCTAGCTGATTGGAGTCCACCAACGGTAAATTCAATTGATTGGACATGATTTGGAATGGCACACACCTGTCTATTTAAGGTCCCACAGCTGACAGTGCATGTCAAAGCAAAAACCAAGCCATTAGGTCGAAGGAATTGTCCTTAGAGATCCGAGACAGGATTGTGTCGAGGCACAGATCTGGGGAAGGGTACCAAAACATTTCTGCAGAATTGAAGGTCCCCAAGAACACAGCGGCCGTCAACATTCTGAAGTGGAAGAAGTTTGGAACCACCAAGACTCTTACTAGAACTGGCCGCCCGGCCAAACGGAGCAATCGGGGGAGAAGGGCCATGATCAGGGAGGTGACCAAGAACCCGATAGTCACTCTGACAGAGCTCTAGAGTTCCTCTGTGGAGATGGGAGAACCTTCCAGAAGGACAACCATCTCTGCAGCACTCCACCAATTAGGCCTTTATGGTAGAGTGGCCAGACGGAAGCCACTCCTCAGTAAAATGCACATGACAGACCACTTGGAGTTTGCCAAAAGGCACCTAAAGACTCTCAGACCATGAGAAACAAGATTCTCTGGTCTGATGAAACCAAGGATGTTTTTCAGTGGCAGAGACTGGGAGACTAGTCAGGATCGAGGGAAATATGAACAAAGAAAAGTACAGAGAGATCCTTGATGAAAACCTGCTCCAGAGCCTCAGACTGGGGCGAAGGTTCACCTTCCAACAGGACAACGACCCTAAGCACACAGCCAAGACAACGCAGGAGTGGCTTCGGGACAAGTCTCTGAATGTTCTTGAGTGGCCCAGCCAGAGCCTAGACTTGAACCCGATCAAACATCTCGGGAGAGACCTGAAAATAGCTGTGCAGCGATGCTCCACATTCAACCTGACAGAGCTTTAGAGGATCTGCAGAGAAGAATGGGAGAAACTCCCCAAATACAGGTGTGCCAAGCTTGTAGCGTCATACCCTTTTGCTTTCTCATTATGGGGTATTGTGTTTAGATTGATGAGGGGGGAAAAAACTATTGAATCAATTTTAGAATAAGGCTGTAACCGAACAAAACAAAATGTGGAAAAAGTCAAGGGGTCTGAATACTTTCCGAAGGTATTGTATATACCACTGAACAAAAATATAAACGCAACATGCAATAGTTTGAAAGATTTGACTGAATAACAGTTCATATAAGGAAATCAGTCTATTTAAATAAATTTGTTAGGCCCTAATCTATGTATTTTACATGACTGGGAATACAAATATGAATAGGGACACGGATCAGAAAAAAAAAACTGTCTGTATCTGGTGTGACCATCATTTGCCTCATACAGCGCAACACATCTCCTTCGCATAGAGTTGATCAGGCTGTTGATTGTGGCCTGTGGAATGTTGTCCCACTCCTCTTCAAGTGCTGTGTAAAGTTGTTGGATATTAGCCGGAACTGGAAAACGCTGTCGTACATGTCGATCCAGAGCATCGCAAACATGCTCAATGGGTGACTTGTCTGGTGAGTATGCAGGCCATGGAAGAACTTCGACACTGGGCCGTGCATTATCATGCTGAAACATGAGGTGATGGTGGCGAATGAATGGCACGACAATGGGCCTCAGGATCTCGTCATGGTATCTCTGTGCCTTCAAATTCCCATTGATAAAATGCAATTGTGTTTGTTGTCCGCAGCTTATACCTGCCCATACCATAACAACAATGATGACATCAGCAAACTGCTCCACCACACAATGCCATAAACGCGGTCTGCGATCTGCCCGGTACAGTTGAAACAGGGATTCATCCATGAAGAGCACACGTGCCAGTGGTCATCGAAGGTGAGCATTTGCCCACTGAAGTCGGTTACGACGTCAAACTGCAGTCAGGTCAAGACCCAGGTGAGGACGACGAGCACGCAGATGAGCTTCCCTGAGATGGTTTCTGACAGTTTGTGCAGAAATTCTTTGGTTGTGCAAACCTACAATTTCATCAGCTGTCCGGGTGGCTGGTTTTGAGATGATCCCGCAGGGGAAGAAGCCGAATGTGGAGGTCCTGGGCTGGAGTGGTTACACGTGGTTTGCAGTTGTGAGGCCGGTTGGACGTACTGCCAAATTCTCTAAAACGACGTTAGAGGTTGCCAACGGTAGAGAACTGAACATTCAATTCTCTGGCAACAGCTCTGATGGACATTCCTGCAGTCAGCATGCCAATTGTACGCTCCCTCAAAACTTGAGACACCTGTGGCATTGTGTTGTGTGACAAAACTTCACATTTTAAAGTGGCCTTTTATTGTCCCCAGCACAAGGTGCACCTGTGTAATGATCATGCTGTTTAATCAGCTTCTTGATATACCACACCTGTAAGGTGGATGGATTATCTTGGCAAAGGAGAAATGCTCACTAAAGAGCATTGTTGTTGCGTTTATATTTTTGTTCATTACACATACAACAAATCTATGGGAATGACGCCTCTGACGTCAAGCATGTGGTCAGGCTGTTGGATGAAAGGGGATATAAAACAAAACATCACAAAATGTGTGTGTGTTTAAAAAAAAAAGATTGGGAGAGATCTAATGTCATACAGCCTAAGATGCTGACATTTTTATTTCCGTTTCTCTCTCTCTCTCTCTCTCTCTCTCTCTCTCTCTCTCTCTCTCTCACTCGTTTTTTATTTTTTTTACAATTGGATTTAATTTTGCCAGAATTAAGGCATGATAATGGGGAAATTGATACATGAATTGGAAAATGTGTGTTATCAATGTGGGCAACATGATATAACCACGTGTCAATTATCTTTTTCCTTTTATTGTCCCATTGAAAGTACCATGAATAATGCTAATGAGTTGGTTGAAGGAATGTTGAAGAAACATCGGCATTTGCCGAGTTAACAAAAGAGAGAGACAAACAAGCAGTCTATGTGCGCGAAGCCCACAATTATGCACCTTTCAATCATCATTTCCAGCTTTTTTTTTTTTACTATTATTTCGAAATGAATTCCTTTACTGAATCCCAAGGTGGAATGTACAAGAAATGTAGCTAGGCCAACTGAACATGTAACAATAAACTCAAGTTCCCAGAGAGGACAGATTGCATTGATTTCACAAGTCATTATACCACCCTGCTCTTAGTAATGCGCCAGCTCTGTCCCCTGGTGGGTCAAAACACATGTGGTTGCGTGCAGTACAACGGAACTGTTGGCTACTCAAGTGGCCTGCATCTGTTTGGATTTATTTCATTGGAGAGTTTGCATTATTTGGAGAGTTGAACAATTTTCTCTCTTTTATATATTATATTGCCAAAATAATCAAATTCATTTTATTCTCAATTAACACAGTGATGGCAAGTGCTTTTTATGTTTTATTTCTCTTGTAATTGACCCTGAGAGGATAACCAATTATTTTATTTTGTCTTGAAGATAACAAGAGTTAGGCTTATCACGCTGGCCAGGACAAATGATCAATGTATAATTTAGAAGGGTCTACCTCAGAAGGTAGAACCAGCCCTAGACAGGACTCCTTAATAACGATCACTATATTTACTTCACAAATACTAACTATACTAGTTGACTGTACATATAATGTACACTCATATCTCAACACATAGATACATCTTAAAACATATACAGCGGGTGAAATAAGTATTGAACACGTCACCATTTTTCTCAGTAAATATATTTCCAAAGGTGCTATTGACATGAAAGTTTCACCAGATGTTGGTAACAACCCAAGTAATCCATACATACAAAGAAACCAAAACAAATAAGTTTAGAAATTAAGTGACGTGTTCAATACTTATTTCATCCGCTGTATGAGAGGTTGTATCACATAAGAAAAAGGAGGCCAATAAAGAATGAGAAATACTACAACAGAAAATCCACAAAACACAGCTTAGATAGAAATGTTGACACATTCAACAGTTGAACACTTTGAAGCTTGAATATAACACAAGAAACACCCACTGCAGAGATTGCTGCCCTGAAATCCAAACAAATATATGTTGAGCAAGGTGAACGTGTGGGGAAAATGCTTGCTTGGCAAATTCAGAAATAGGCGGAGGAAAGTACCATCCACAGCATTAAAACCCCAGATGGTAGCACAACAACAGATTTTTCAGAAATTAACTCAGTCTTTAAAACAGTTTATCACAAACTGTATCAATCCGAAAACAAAAGTTAAATGAAAGATATAGACAATTTCCTTAATAAGGCCAATTAACCAATTATAAGTGAACGAGAGAAAATGAATATGGACAGAAACATTACCCCAGGTGAGCTGGTGGAGGCCATTAATAGTCTACAACATGGGAAATCTCCCGGTAATGATGGGTTCCCAGTGAAATTTTACAGACACTTTCTTCCCAAATGACTAAAGCCTATGCTATTTATGCTCACAGCAGCTCTATGGAAAAATTAACTTCCCCAATCGCTACGTTTGGTTACAATCACCCTACTTAAAAAGAAAGAAAATGCTCCTGCGGATCCTTCCGCCCAGTAACTCTTTTGAATGTGGATTATAAAATAATTGTTAAGGTATTGGCTTTTCGAATTGAAATAGTACTACAAATGTTGATTCACTTGGATCAAACAGGGTTCATATGGAATAGGATGTCTTCAGACAATCGCAGATGATTTTTCAATATAATCCGTCATAACAGGAACTTGAACGTTCCAAAAATTGCCGTATCATTGGATGCTGAAAAAGTGTTTGGTAGGGTGGAATGGGCATATTTGGTGGCTGTCTTTAAGAAGTTTGGTTTTGGTGTGGTATTTATTTGCTGTATTGAGCTATTGTATGAATCTCCCAAGGCAGCTATAAGAACAAATGGACAAATCTCTGATCCATGTAAGTTATCAAGAGAGACAGGGATGCCCTCTGTCCAGTTATATATAATAATCAGAAGCCATGGCTTAAGATTGGTGGAGAACAACATGTGATATCATTGCATGCAGATTACATTTTACTGTATTTATCTGAACCAGCATTTTCTCTGTCATTTCCTTTGCAACTGTTGTGTCAGGATTAAAAGTGAATTGGGAGAAAACTGAAATAATACCCATTTCTAATTATGACTTTTCATGCTTGGGAGGCAGATTCCAGTGGAAATGGACAACGACACGTATTGATAGGCGTATTGATACCATGCAATTAGGAGGAGGCCTGTAAAATCAACTACTCTCCTTTACTAGATAGGATTGAATCCGATGTTCAGAGATGGAGAATGCTCCCTATTTCTATGTTAGGAGGGTCAACATAATCAAAATTAATATACTGTATTAGCAAGGTTAATGTACTTATTCCAAGAAAATAAATGGCCTATTGTCCAACTTTATTTGGAATGGAAAGACCTCAAGAGTCAAATTGAATGTTTTACACTTACCTTATAAAGCTGGAGGTCTTGCACTACCTCATATGAACATTTATTACTGGGCCTCACAACTGCGTTCACTTAAACAATGGACTGCAGACTATCCTTGTGCTTGGAGGAGTATTGAAGCCATAAATGTAATACCCTATGATTTAAACTGTATTCACTACTTTGGGTCCAAGGCTTTAAATAAAAAAAACAGACAATCCAATGATTTCCAATTCAATTTGTATTTGGGAAAATGTATATAAATTCATGAAATCCATATCGCCAGGCACCCCTATTTGGTACAATTACATTACCCCCAGAACCTATAATAAAAAAATTGGATATGTGGAAATGTTCATCTTTGCTCCGTCAGCCTTGGACATCAATTATTGCAATTCAAGATAATCAGTAGGATTTACTGCATTCCTACCAGAATGCATGTAATGCACCCACAGAAATGTCACATCTCTGTTGGAGAATCAAAAAGCACAAAGGAACCCTATTACATATGCTGTGGTCCTGTGATAAACTGACACCATTAAAATAAATCATACTTACCATCAATAAGGTCTGAACTATGTTGTTACATTCCATGAGATTCTATGTTTTAAAAAAGGAATGAACAAAAATACACGTTTGATCAAATCTGTAAACCTAGAGTGTGACATTTCCCAATAGACATAATTGTGTTTGAATTTGATATGTACTGTATATTTATATTGAAAGGGGACGCTACTGTGTGTTTTTGTCTGTTCATGGACAGGTGCATGTTGTGTTGTTTCTGTTTGCTTGTGTTTATAAATAAATAAATATCAAAGTTTGTGTGTGTGCGTGTGTGTGAATGTTTACACAGATATTTGGCTGATTATGAATCTCTAAACACACTATCTGACATTTTCAGGATGTTCGATGGAAAACTGTGTGGTTAACCTCAGCACTAGTGCCCAAGAAAAACAAGGTGACATGCCCAAATAACTGTCGCCCCTTCGCGCTCACCTCGGTCATCATGAAGTGCTTCGAGAGGCACATCAAGGCCATCAAGATCCATGGAAGATGCTATTTCCATCACTATTTACATGGCCATAACACATCTGGATAAGAGGAACACTTATGTGAGAATGCTGTTCATTGACTACAGTTCAGCATTCAACACTATTGTTCCCTCCAAGCTCGACACAGAGCTCTGAGGCCTGGGTCTGTACATCACCCTCTGCAACTGGATCCTGGACTTCCTGACAGGCAGTCCACAGGCTGTTAGGATTGGCAACAACACCTCCTCCACACTGACTGTTAACACAGGGGCCCCCCAGGGGTGTGTCCTCAGCCCTCTGCTGTACTCCCTGTTCAACCACGACTGCATGGCTTTGCACAACACCAACTCCATCATCAAGTTTGCTGTCGACACCACGGTTGTAGGCCTGATAACCAACAACAACATGTCAGCCTATAGGGAGGAGGTAAGTGAGCTGGCATTGTGGTGTCATGACCACAATCTCTCCCTCAACGTCAGCAAAACAAAGGAGATAATTGTTGACTTCAGGAAGCAGAGGAGGGAACATGCCCCGATCCACATCAATGGTCTCTATTTCTTAAGGCGGCAGAAGAAATTTGGCATCCTCTCCAAATACTACCGCTGCACCACGAGAGTGTCCTGACCAATTGCATCATGGCCTGGTACGGGAATTGCTCCTCCAGAAGGTTGTGAAGACGGCCAGTGCATCACTGGGACCGTGCTCCCACCCATCCAGGACATCTACTCGAAATGGTGCCTGAGGAAGGGCTGACGGTATCGGAACATGAGGTCTGATACCAACAGGCTCAGAGACAGTTTCTATCTACAAGCTATCAGACATCTGAACACTTGAACTGGACTGACCACCTGCTCTGATTCTCCGCACCTTAGCACATATGCACTCACTCATGCACACACCCACACAACTATGAAGGCTGTGTGTAGCGGTTAGAGGTTTTGATATGAAGGTTTGGCTTGGAAAGGTTTTTTCGCCTGGTCACAGACAGCTGATATGTAGTGCACTGAAGTCCACAAGCGAAGAGAAAAGGTGAGAGAGGAGGAGAGAGCGTAGATGCAAGAAGGAATTATAACTAACAAAGTGATCATGCTGTTGTAACCTATCAATGTTACATTGAGCTGGGTAATTGGAATATGAATGACAGACATCCAATATGCTGTAATAGAAATAAGGCCATGCTTATAAAAAAAATACAATTCTCCTTAAACGCCACAGATATACATTCATGCCACACATACATCACTACTGCTGCTACCAGACTCTTATTATACTTCTCAGTTTATACACTGCCCCCCATCCCCTCCTTCCCCAATACACATATCAATATTGAACTATAAATTGTGTCTTCCTGTATTATACTTATGCTTAAATGCTTATTCTATTCTACTGAGCCATTTACTTAATGTTTCATATTCTTACCTTTGAATACTTCTTATTGTTGTTGCATTGTCTAGAAGAAACTTCAAGTAAGCATTTCGTTGGACGATACATACCATGCCTATCTCGTACATGTGACTAATAAAATCTGGTATCTTTTTACATATGCAGGTATTACTATGATTGCAGTTCAATAAACACAATAGAATATAAGGCGGGTTGCAGTCTGCCTTTTCCTCTTGTAAATATGTCCTCTTCTCTCTTGGGCATTAGGTCAAATTGTTGCAGAGATCTTCATGGAAACGGCATGATAGTTGCGGGTTGTTGAAAAACGGCAGAGCGTAAGCAATTACCTCAAATTCATCCTGGACGATCAAGACATGAGAAATGGAGTGTAACTTTATCTGGTGTAATTGTGCTTGTCGAGAAATCAGTGAAAGGATGGATCATCGAAGGGACTTTTTCTTCATAGCCATATCCTACTGTTCCAGAGGTTTGTTTGGGATAGGGCTCTATATATGTTCATCAATTCATGTTCTTTCACTGTTTGATTTGTCAGGCAATAACATAACTGTGTAAAATATATTTTGCTTAAAGTGCTATTTTCTTTCTCCTAATGGAATTGACCCCAACCAACTGATTGGGTGACCTTTTATTTTTTTACCCCTTTTTCGTGATATCCAATTGGTAGTTACGGTCTTGTCCCATCGCTGCAACTCCCATATGGACTCGGGAGAGGCGAAGGTCGAGAGCCTCTCTGTAGTGACGCAGCTAGCAATGTGATGCAGTGCCTCACACCGCTGCGCTACTCGGGATGCCCTTGGGTGACCTGCTTTTGACACATTGGTCAAACATGTTACAGTTATACAGTGCCTTCAGAAAGTATTCACACCCTTTGACTTTTTCCACATTTTGTTGTGTAACAGCGGGTTAATTTGAGATTTTGTGTCACTGGCCAACACACATGACCATGACAACACAACACATCACTGAGTACCACCCTTCACATTTTCAAGCGTGATGGTGGCTGCCTCATGTTATGGGTATGCTTGTCATTTTGTTGATAAAATGAAATGGAATAGATCCAAGCACAGGCAAAATCCTAGAGGAAAACCAATCGACAATGTGAGACAAATTCAATTTTCAGCAGGACAATAACCTAAAACACAAGGCCAAATGTTCCTGATTGTGTCGCGGCTCAGGATAAGACCCAAATGCAGACACAGAAGGCGGATTGTTTGAATCTCAGATATTTATTTTAACACAGGGGGCAGGCAAAGGGCAGGCAAAGGGCAGGTCGAGGGCAGCCAGAGTTTAGTAATCCAGGTCAGAGTCAGGCAGGTACAGGACAGTAGGCATGCAGGCTCAGGGTCAGAACAGGCAGAAAGGTCAGAACCGGGAAGACTAGAAACAAAACAGGAAACACGCTGGTACGACCTGACAAGACAAGACAAACTGGCAAGAGACAAACAGAAAACGCAGGTATAAATACACCGGGATAATGGGGAAAAATGGGAGACACCTGGTGGGGGGTGGAGACAAGCACAAGACAGGTGAAACAGATCAGGGTGTGACAGATTGGCCCAGTTACAGTTTTGACATAAATCGGCTTGAAAATCTATGGAAAATCTATGTTCAACGCCCAACTTGACAGAGCCTGAAGAATTTAAAAAAGAATAATGTGAAAATATAGTACAATCCAGGTGTGCAAAGCTCTTAGAGACATACCCAGAAAGACTCAGAGCTGTAATCGCTGCCAAAGGTGATTCTAACATTTATTGACTCATGGTGTGAATACTTCTTATGCAAATGAAATATTTCTGTTTTTCATTTTCAATACATTTGCAAACATTTCTAAAAACATGTTTTCACTTTGCCAATATGGAATATTGTGCTTATATGTGCTTAATTCAGGCTTTAACACAACAACATGTGGAATAAATAAATGGGTATGAATACTTTCTGAAGGCACTGTATATGAATTGAGCAGAGCTTGCAGCGTTAGTTCATACCTGACAACGTTTCCACAATCTCCTCACCATGCTACCCCACCAGGCCCTCCAGGCCGTCCTATGAAGACATCAAAGCCCTGGGTGAAGAACGTCACAGTAGCCTTTGTTAACGGAACCACCCCCTATAACTAACCACTTTTGGAGTTGGGGAGGGAGCGTCAAAAGAAGCCTGATGCCCCCTGTTTTAAATGAAGGCCTCCTCACTGGACCCTGCCTCCCCCCGTTAGCCCCCAACCCTCCCCTCTTATCCTCCCCCGGCATCTCCACCGGGGTGGATCTCCGGCAGTAATCCCCCAGATCAGGCCCAAGTCCCTCTGCTTATTAGATCAGGCCCCTGTGAAAGAGCAGGAATCCAGGGCCACATTGTTTGACCCCTGATTAAGAGCTTCTCACAGGGAGTATCATGGCTTTAGGGAGAGAAAGAGAGAGAGAGCTGAGCCTATAGGTCAGTCCTTTCTTGCTTTTCTTCTTTTTCAGGGGGTCGTATCGGCTACATTGTTGCAGGACCTCAAAGAGCTTATTTTTTCAATGTGGTTGAGGTGTAAACAATAGGATGTGGTCAGATGAAGGTTTATCATGAGCTCTCCTTCTTCCTTCTGAACTAGTGTCTGTCCGTTATGAAGATTCTCTTTCAGAGGGTTTGAATCCCAACTGTCACAACAGAGAATGAAGAAACATCTCAATATACCCTAAATGAGTTTGAATCAGAACTCCTTGGCAAACAGGTCACTGATACCAATGGTTAATATGGCATTTAAAAAAAGACAGGCCTGATAGACTGATGGGGGATTTCAGACGGATGGGATAATGTGTGTGTAGTGTCAGTGCAGTTAAAACAGAAATTCAGAATGACCAACAGTCAATATGGAATGCAAGTGGCTTGGAAAAGCACACAATCTCAGAGGAACAATACTTTTCCAAGAGAAAGACATTGAACTGAATTGGCAGTCAGAGCATTCCGGAGGATTCCGGAGCATGTGGGAAAAGCAAACGGTCCAGTTAATCCGAGCGGGGTAATAACCATTCCTTCATGTCCCATCATCGCCTCAGGGGATAATCCTAATCCTAGTCTTTCTAGTATTAAACTAATTCACCTCTGTGATCTCTATCTCAGCCACACTCTCAGCCCTTTCTAGTGTCTTTTCATGTCACGACCAATAGAAATGCTTAATTAAGTTGTTCACGCTGAAATTATTGGTCTTTGGTGATGTTGTGTTTTATATTTGGTTATGCAAAGCAGCTAAACATTCCAAACACGGTTCAGTTGAAAAGGGAGTGATTTTGTATACACACTGACTTGGTGTCTCTCAAATTAACAGTGATAGCAATGTGTGTGTGTGTGTGTTTGTATGTGTGTGCGCGCGCGCGTGTGTGTACGCATTTGCGCGTGTGTGTTAACGTGGGTGTATATGTGTGTGTGTGTGTGTTTGGGAAGAGCTAGTTTGTGTTGTTATGGCCCTGTCAGCAGGTGTGCCTGGTGTCTGAGGACACGGATCAGAGACATTCAATCGCACAATTTATAATAGCACCTCAAGCTGGCTAACCACCTGGCCCAGAGCAAGAGGGGGAGATGGGGTGAGGCAGGGGAGGGGTGAGGTTAGGAGCCCCTTTCTGCCAGGAGGTGTTGAGCCTCTCCAGAGTCCCATACCTCACTTCCACCACCGTGTCGCAAACACAGCATTGTGGTGCACACAAGCACATACGCACACACACAGACACACACATACCTATACTTCCACTCCCTGAGAGAGAGGGTAACAGTGCCGGAAATGCGCCTTCCTATGAGTGTGGGGTGATAAAGACAAACAAAGATGGTGATAAAAATTGGAGCCATTGTTTCTAGGGGATGTTTAGGTTTTGGAGCTCAGTCACGGTTAGTAAAACAACAGGGCCACACTCCATGCAGGAAGGGGATCAGAGGACACCTGGCTGGGCTGATCTGGGTCTCTGGGCCTCTGTTCATTGGGACTGGGCTTTTCACTATGGTTGCAAACTTAGCAGCTAGTATAAAGAGGTTATACTTGCAATGATATGGGGTTGTACTTGTTGTATGTCGCTCTGTATAGTTAATTAATTAATTAATTTGGTGGGTGCTTTATATTTGTCCTGTTGAATTGGAAATGTGTGTTTTGCATATCCCAACCTCGGAGACCCTGGAGCAATTAGGGTTAATTGTCTTGCTCAAGGGCACATAGACAGATTTTTCACCATGTCGGCTCTGGGATTTTAACTAGCGACCTTTTGATTACTGGCCCAATGCTCTAACTTCTAGGCTACCTGCCACCCCGCACATGGACATAAGCATCAGCTAAATTACTAAAATGCAAATAACAAATCTAATAATCCCTATAAAAAAAACACATCTAAAAAAATTATAAAATGGATTCCATTCTCATGCTAATATCATCACTATCTTTCTCCAGACATGATAAGAAAATCCACAATGTTGACAGGCAGAGGCTCGATCCAATTTCCACACATCCATATTTTGAGAGGAATCACGTCAAAAACAATTACAACGGCTCCCTCACGATTCCTCCAATAAGCGTCCATCGTCAAGCCTGCTCCGGGATGATTTTCCAGAGTTGGGGTGTGCACATCTGTGCCTGATTAGCACAACAATGGAGCCCAGCGCCTTCCGCCTTAATGAGACCTACTCCAAACCGGGCTCGAGGACCCCGGCAACAAAGCAGCCCCACAATTCCCCCGCAGTCTCCTGGGTAAAATGTATTCACTCGCACATCAGCTCTAACTCTCAGTTTACCAAACTCTCCTCGCTAAAAACTTTCCCATCTGTTTGACTATTTACCCATTTCATTTAGGCCTATACCTGTGGCTCTTATAATTATTGCTAAACATAGGAGGGAGCTATGCTGGATAGTGCAGCTCTCTGTCGGGGTATGACCATGATGACAGGGGCATTGTTGAGTGTGTGGACTCAGCTGGACAGTGATGAACAAACATGGCGGCCATTTTGGTTGAGCTGGTATGGGCAAACAGAGCAGGGCGAAACACAGGGGAGCCTGTCTATCTAAACTAAACTATCTGTCGCTTTTTTATTTGAGTTCAAGATTACAGACTTGAGCAAAGTGAAGTCTAAAGCCCCCTGTTATCCTATCATGAAGTACACAACAAGATGTCATTTTAAGGGAGAAAAACTGTCATCTGACACTTTGACAAAAGGGAAGTAAATGTAATTATTATCAACCAGAGTTACATTTCTCCAATATTCTAACCATTCGATGTCACTCAAGATAGCTGTTGAAAAGACAGTTATTCACTAACCCCAGGAGGTAACTCAATATTTAAAAAACAAACTCTAGCACACGGGTAATCTTGAATTATCCACAATGTACTTTATTTTACCAAGATGGCTATCAACATACAACAAACCTGAAAGAATACTTCTAGCCTGGCATCCCTGGTCCAGCACTAGTACAGTAGTGCATGTTCTTCATCAGAGAAAGGTGCCAAAGTTTACCTGGTGCAGACTGCTGATTCATCACCCTAATGTAAATGGTTAATTAACGCAAACGCTGAGTGTTTATTGGTCTCCTTAGCTAAATGAGTGGAGACTTCTCCTCCCCCTGCCTTGTAAAATGAAAACGGTGTAAAATGGGCTACAGTCTGTCTGCTGATTGGCGCAGGCGCTCTGTGTGGTCGTTTCTCTCTGGGGGGACATTTTATGAGCTCCTGTAATCGCTAGGCGTTAAACTCAACAATTAGGCGCCGCTATATTGTCGCTGGTTTATGGCAGCAGCTCTACTGGCTGGCCCTGACTGACACAATACACCTTTAGAGCACCCCCTCCCCCGGCATTGACAAACACACACACACGGGCGTGTACACACACATATACACAAACTCTTACAACCACATAAGACCTAGACCCATAGCCAGACCCATTGTCAGAGACCGACACCAAAAAAGGGCCAGTGAATGTGTGTGTAATGACAGGTGTATGCATGTTGAGGCCACAGTGGAGGTAATGTGGTGTAATTAGATGTATGGTTGTCCAGGGAAGCGAGGAGACGAGGTCATGTAACGGCTTATTAAGAAAAGATCTGACCTCTGTAATCCTCTGGGACCCCTCTCTACCTGCCCTCAGGTGACACAGCTCACTCACCTGTCATACAGGACAGAGACCAGAGAGCATAAGAGTGTGTGTGTGTGTGCAGTATTGTCTGTTTCATCTCTGTGTGTGTTTGTTTTGTGCATTGTGTTTGTCTCCTTGTCCCTCTGTGTGTGTGTGTGTGTGTGTGTGTGTGTGTGTGTGTGTGTGTTTTATCAGAGTGCTGTGGACAGGCCATGATGATGGGCAGGTGGTCAGGGCATCCAGGTGAGCTCTCCTGGGAAACTCTAAAGGTCAAGGGTCAGGAGTCAGAGTGGGTGGGGTGGGGGGGGTTATTCCTCCTTCTGTGTGTACCAGTGTGTTTACCGTCCTCTGCTCCTTGCGGCCTGACTGACTCACTGTAAGAGGGTGAAAGTGTGTCGTGCTGTCGACAGGCCGGACAGGCCCACAGCTGCAGGCTGGACAACAGGCCCTCTGGGAGTGTGCAGGGTGCCGGATGAAGGACCTGTCACTCTTGTCAAAAAGGTTGACCCCCCTCCACCCCTTCTCTACTGCTCCACCTCACACACACACACACACACACACACACACACACACACACACATACACACACACACACACACACACACACACACACACACACACACACACACACACACACACACAAACTCCACCCTCTTTCTAAACTTCCTATTCTGTTGAATAAATACATGCTGTGTTTTAAGGGCTCCTAGTCAACACCCTGTTTACAAGTCAAACTGACGCACAGGCAGTACTGTTAAACACACACACCAATGTTAAACTCCAATCATTAATTAAAGGGATAGTTGTAATGTTCTCCCTCTATCTATCTAATTGCCCACTCTGAGTAGCACATTGTCTGGAAGTAGTTTGCAGTCTTGCCTGAGCTGCGAACCATGAAGTTCTGGGTGCCACACGTCTTCCTGTGTTGGTTTACGGATGCGTGTCGACATAAGTGATTCCAGGCTTCTCTCTGTGCTGTGACGCAGTTCCAGTCAGTCGCGGTAACCCTGAGATAGTCAGGGGGAGTCAGAGAGTCTGTGACTGTGTGCATGCCTGCGTGTGTGCGTGGGCCTTTGCGTGTGCGTATGTGGGCCTGTGCATGTGTGTATGTGGGCTTGTGCATGTGTGTTTATGGACCTAAGCGTGTGTGTATGTGGACCTGTGCCTGTGTGTATTTTATTTATTTTATTTAAGCTTTATTTAACTACGCAAGTCAGTTAAGAACAAATTCTTATTTACAATGACGGCCAACCCCGGCCAAGGTCTCCCCTTACCCGGACGACGCTGGGCCAATTGTGCGACACCCAATGGGACTCCCGATCACGGCCGGTTGTGATACAGCCCGGGATCGAACCAGGGTCTGTAGTGACACCTCTAGCACTGAGATGCAGTGCTTTTGACTGCTGCGCCACTTGGGAGTGCCTGTGTGTATGTAGGCCTGTGCCTGTGTGTATGTGGGCCTGTGCCTGTGTGTATATGGGCCTGTGCCTGTGTGTATATGGGCCTGTGCCTGTGTGCCTGTGTGTATGTGGGCCTGTGCCTGTGTGTATGTGTGCATGTGCCTGTGTGTATGTGGGCCTGTGCCTGTGTGTATGTGTGCATGTGCCTGTGTGTGTGTGGGCATGTGCGTGTGTCCCCATATGTGTATATATGCGTGTTTGTGTGTATACCCAATGCACCCCTTTTCCTCGAATTAAGAGTCATTATGTACATTAATTATCTGTGAAATGACTACTGGTTCTGGTTGAGAGGAGGAAGCGGGGCTGGTATGTTAAGGCAACAGTGTGTTTGGTTTGGAGCCACTCACTCAGGGCACATATCCGGGGTAAGCAACACATGTGTCTGGGAGTAAGCCTGTCCAGGGTTTGTGGTCGGGGTGATGGCAGAGGAGAGGCCTCCCTGTTTTAAATGGCAAATCAGATCGTTCCAGTCAATTCACCCGGATCATGTGACAGGAGCTAGGTGACAGATCTGAAACAAATTAAGTGGGGTGAGAGGAGAAGAGACAGGACAGGGGGTTGTGGGTTGTAGAGGAGAGGAGAGGAGAGGAGAGGAGAGGAGAGGAGAGGAGAGGAGAGGAGAGGAGAGGAGAGGAGAGGAGAGGAGAGGAGAGGAGAGGAGAGGAGAGGAGAGGAGAGGAGAGGAGAGGAGAGGAGAGGAGAGGAGAGGAGAGGAGAGGAGAGGAGAATGGGGGTTAGTGAGACAGCTTGCCAGGTTGGATTGTGAAGTGATGTTTATTTGTAATCCCCCCAGGATGGCCCGGGTGAAATATTGACTGAAAGGTGCGGGCCCCCAACCCCCCCAATTTGCTTTAAAACCACAACATTTTCACTATGCCTCGTGGCAAAATGGAGAGAATTACAGGACATGCACAAAAAAAACCTCTCTACCATCAAGAGGGGGACCACCAAAGGTTTAACCGGCGAGGTGGGGGGCCCGAAAATCAAATCTCGCTTAGGGCCCCCAAATAGCTAGGGCCAGCCCTGTGTGGGAGTGAGTGTGAATTCGGAGTGGGGACTGTATAGATAAGACAGATGAAAACGTATCGGGATGGAGGTTTAAATGAATAAATGGATCTGATATGTGTGAGTGTATAGAAGTGATGTATAAGTAGTGGATTGGTCTTGGAAGTAATGAGAGGGTGGGTTGGAATTGTTTTGGGGACATTAAACACAAGGCCTTCGCAAGTCTGAATGAGTCCCTCCCAGTCTTTCCTAGCATGCTCTCTATGTGTTAGCATGTGTCCTCTGCTAGGAGAAAGGACCAGGTGGAAGATCCTTTCAACTCAAACTGACCTTGAAATCGCTTGATTGAATTGCACTTCCTCTTGGCGCTTCCCTCCCAGTGGCTGGGACGGTAGGAGTTATCCGTCTCTTCCTCCGTTCCATTCCGCTCTGCTGGTGCTCCCATCAATGTGCTTTTTGTTTCCCTTCTCGCTCTCTGCTCTCCACACGGAAGAGAGAGGCACAGAGACGGGTGATGATAACACCACTGCTGCCTCATGCTCTGATCAGCAGAAGATGACCCTGGGTGTTTCTCAATATGCATAATACCGTGCTCCGAGCACGCAAATTGGAGCACGCATCAGTCAGAGTATGAGTCCAGATCAAAGTATGGAAAATGCGTTCTCCACTTATACACATTTCGAAGCATGCATTGATGCAAGCTTCAACGAAAAGTATCGACAGAAATATGACACAATCACTTAAAGATGCAATATGCAGAAATCGCACCGCCATTTCCTGGTTGCTACAATTCTAATAGTTAGTTTATGTGATTTTAGTTTATGTGACAAAACAATCAAGTATCATGTAGAGAATCATTGTATATTTTCCATTACCAAAAATATAGTATTTTCAGCTGTTTGAAGCTGGTGTACAAAACCCAAAGCAAAATATGCAAAAACGAAAATTAAGCACAGGAAGCATAGAAATAGTGCACATAAAACAGATCTACAGCTTTGTAGAATTGCTTTAAATGAGAATGACAGATCTATAACTAAAATGTCTATATGAAAAAAGTGACATATTGCAGCTTTAAAAATTATACAAACCGTATCATATATCATATAACGCATCAATATCGGACATTATTTGGGCCGAAGCAAGAGAAAATAAACTGTGACTTTGGAATTAAATGTTGCCCATTCACATCTCATATCTTGCCTGACTACATTATTTTATCTTGATACGTTAATAAATACATTCTGTTTTAATTTTGGCATGTTACCTGCCTACAACACCGACTGTACTGTAGTGTGCGTAGATCGCAATCCCATAGTAAGTCAATAGGGCTAACTGGCTAGCTAGCTAGTCACGAAGAATTGGTAGTGTCACTGGTGTAAAGAGGAGTAGGCAGGTTTAGAACTACTGAATTTATTTAAGCACCATAGATCAAAGCGGGACAAAACCCAAACGCTGTTGTGCTCAAAATATATCTTCATAAACAAAAAGGCACAGGGCGAACCCAAAGTGCAAAATATAAAGTACTCAGGAAATAGTACGAGAGATTCCTCTCAGGAAAACAAGTAACATATACAATGACCAACAAAGACAAATGGCAGAGGAAGTATATATACAGTGATAGACTGGGGATTGGAACCAGGTGTGTGTAATGATGACGAGACAAGGTTGATGAGTGAAGGGTGTTTGCCAGCAGTAGTTCGGCAGCAGTAGTTCGGCAACGCCTGAGCTGGACGGGTTGGTGAGCCAAAGCGACTGATCATCTGCAGTCATTGGGAAGACCCACAAGAGATACCTACACTGACAGACAGCGCCATGACAGCAGCTCTCAGTGCTTCCTGGCTGTTGGGTCTGCAGGGTTGGGTAGGTTACTTTCTAAATGTAATCCATTACAGATACTAGTTACCTAACCAAAATTGTAATCAGATTACCCAAACTCAATAATGTAATCTGATTACTTTCCCCCTTAAGAGGCATTAGAAGAAGACAAAAATTAATATTGAAAGAAATCTATTGCTGGATAAATCAATGTTAGAGTTTACATAGCTGGCCATAATTGGATGTTAAATGTTACTTTATGGGTTGGTTATGTAAGCTTCTTCTAACCCATTGCTTTCTACTACATCATAATAAGATTAGGCTTTACATTAAAAACCAGTCTGTCAGATTTCCAGTCATTCCAATTGATTTAATACCCCTTGATCTTCTAGAATAGGAATTGGATATATGGAAATAGAGATTAGACAAATTGTTTTACCTGAACATAACCCCAAAACTAGCCTACGTTATTGTTTATGATTTTGTTGTCTCTGCTCTCGGAATGGCATGCTTCGAGCAATACCAAAAAGTTATATTTGCATGTGAAAAAGTAACGGCGTATGCTGCATTTGCTGTAGGCCTATTGTTTAAATTTGTGTTGGTGACACTGATAATTTGGACACACTCTCGATAATTTGCAGCTGTTTAAAGGCGCTTACAGACGGGAAGCTTAACAGTTGTTTTGAGCTCGGCACAAATAATGTTTAATTGACAGCATGGCCAATGTTGAAAGTTTATCATTTTAAACTAGGAAAAGAGACCCTTAATCTTAGACTTGGGTCCACACAGCCACTCCACTGAATAGCAGGCCAGTGATTGCTTTGTGATGCTTGCAGTTAACCACTGATTCCTTCCAAACCATTAGTTGTTGAATTTGCGATTTCCAACTTGTTGTGTAATGTTTATGTCCAATGGCCGATGAGCACCGATACGTTTTATCTATAATTTCTCTTAAATATTTATCTTCATATGACAAGAATTAAAAAGGATTTGCCAGTAGATTGTCGACTTGATTCATGATGATGACTGCTAGCTAAGATTTCGAAAGTATGATGTTGACATGATCAGTCCAATCAAAGCTACTGTAGATATAATGTGATTTGACGTCATTATATCTGTGGCCAATGACCTTAAGCCTTCTTGGATGGGCACGTCTAATGTAACTCTATGGAAGCACCCAAGGGGCTTGAATTTTCTAGCTCTACCCTTAGATTTGGCGGTGACGTAGTTTCCCCATGAGTGACAGAACACTCAGCCAATCACGGTGCAATGCTCCATATTTTCTGCTGGCTTACCCCACCACCACAGAAAGCACTGAGCTAGACTGAAACACCTGCATTTTGGAGCTGCCTTACTCAAGAAAACATAAAAGAGACCATGTTTGATTGCAGCTTTATTAACTAAATTATATATTTATTTATTTTTTTACATTGTTTGCAAATTGATGTGACAATGCCAAAATAACATGCAAAACAGGAAAGCCCACCTGCCCTGAATGACGGGTCGCCACTGCCTGTAAGCTATGCCACATATTTGGATGCCGACAGCAGTACTGTAGCTTGGACTGTAGCCTACAAAAGCCTATTCCTGCTCTTTCCTGCGACCCATTAAATGCGGTTGGTGTGTCATCATAGTGGTCTCTGACTGGTGGTCGCCTGGTCTCATAGACTATACGTAACATATTAAATGTAAATCTGGCCACTCAAACTAGTATGATATGTTACGCTTGGTATTCTTACATCAAACAGAAAGTTACTTAAGGCAAAAACAAAAGTTAGATGGGTGGGGGTATTACACGTACCTCTAGCAACCCAAAGGTATCGGCTGACTGGAATACTGAAGAAGAATTATGATACAAGCAGAACTGGAGATACCACTGCTATGTCATTTTGGGATCTCTACTGAATCACGTTCTTAGTAGATGTTTTTATCACGTTCTTAATCACTGTTTTTAATCTCCCCTCCCAGCCCAGTCCGATTCCCAACAACATGGTTATGGTCTGCCCCAGAGAGAGAGCGCAGTAAAGGAAAGTGGTCTTGGCCGACATGGTTGGGTAGTAGATAGCACAGACTGAGAGGCACCACATTGTCCACTTAGATTTATAAGGCACACTTAAAGCTACAAACTCTGGGGTCACTGGGAGCCTGACGATCAGTCTGATGGTCGGTGTGTCCATCAGCGCCGTACAAGCCAGAGGCGCTTCTCCTAACAGTCCCTGAGGGAGGGAGCCAAGAAGGAAGGTTGGCTATATAGAGTTAGGGTAGGGGGTTTGTGTGGGAGGCTAGAGGGTAGGGCAGTGTAGAGAGAGGGCTGGAGAGGGGGACAGTTATAGGGGTGTAGAGAAAAGGGTATGGGCCAATGGGGTTTAGAGGGGGACAGAAGAGTGAGTGTTGGGTAGATATAGAGAGTACAGAGCTATAGGGGTGTGAGGGGTAGAATGGTGAAAGAGAAGAGAAGAGGGAAGAACAGATAGGAAAGAAAAATAAAAAGCTTAGGAAAGGAGAAAAGGGAGAGGGGAGAGGGAAGAGAGAGTCTGACATGAGGGCCAGAGCATGAAGAGAGAGGCATGAAGCTATTTGATAATGACACTTGCTTTCCAGGCCTAACACATGAGCCGAGGCAACCCAGCTCTCCATCCAGCGGCCCCCCGGTCCTGTGTACAGTGGGGAGAACAAGTATTTGATACACTGCCGATTTTGCAGGTTTTCCCACTTACAAAGCATGTAGAAGTTTGTAATTTGTATCATAGGTACTCTTCAACTGTGAGAGACGGAATCTAAAACCAAAATCCAGAAAATCACATTGTATGATTTTTAAGTAATTCATTTGCATTTTATTGCATGACATAAGTATTTGACACATCAGAAAAGCAGAACTTAATATTTGGTACAGAAACCTTTGTTTGCAATTACAGAGATCATACGTTTCCTGTAGTTCTTGACCAGGTTTGCACACACTGCAGCAGGGATTTTGTCCCACTCCTCCATACAGATCCTTCAGGTTTCGGGGCTGTCGCTGGGCAATACGGACTTTCAGCTCCCTCCAAAGGTTTTCTATTGGGTTCAGGTCTGGAGACTGGCTAGGCCACTCCAGGACCTTGAGATGCTTCTTACGGAGCCACTCCTTAGTTGCACTGGCTGTGTGTTTCGGGTCACGACCCATCTTCAATGCTCTTACTGAGGGAAGGAGGTTGTTGGCCAAGATCTCCCGATACATGGCCCCATCCATCCTCCCCTCAATACGGTGCAGTCGTCCTGTCCCCTTTGCAGAAAAGCATCCCCAAAGAATGATGTTTCCACCTCCATGCTTCACGGTTGGGATGGTGTTCTTGGGGTTGTACTCATCCTTCTTCTTCCTCACAACACGGCGAGTGGAGTTTAGACCAAAAAGCTCTATTTTTGTCTCATCAGACCACATGACCTTCTCCCATTCCTCCTCTGGATCATCCAGATGGTCATTGGCAAACTTCAGACGGGCCTGGACATGCGCTGGCTTGAGCAGGGGGACCATGCGTGCGCTGCAGGATTTTAATCCATGACGGCGTAGTGTGTTACTAATGGTTTTCTTTGAGACTGTGGTCCCAGCTCTCTTCAGGTCATTGACCAGGTCCTGCCGTGTAGTTCTGGGCTGATCCCTCACCTTCCTCATGATCATTGATGCCCCACGAGGTGAGATCTTGCATGGTGCCCCAGACCGAGGGAGATTGACCGTCATCTTGAACTTCTTCCATTTTCTAATAATTGCACCAACAGTTGTTGCCTTCTCACCAAGCAGCTTGCCTATTGTCCTGTAGCCCATCCCAGCCTTGTGCAGGTCTACAATTTTATCCCTGATGTCCTTACACAGCTCTCTGGCCTTGGCCATTGTGGAGAGGTTGGAGTCTGTTTGATTGAGTGTGTAGACAGGTGTCTTTTATACAGGTAACGAGTTCAAACAGGTGCAGTTAATAAAGGTAATGAGTGGAGAATAGGAGGGCTTCTTAAAGAAAAACTAACAGGTCTGTGAGAGCCGGAATTCTTACTGGTTGGTAGGTGATCAAATACTTATTTCATGCAATAAAATGCAAATAAATTATTAAAAAATCAACCAATGTGATTTTCTGGATTTTTGTTTTAGATTCCGTCTCTCACAGTTGAAGTGTACCTATGATAAAAAAATTACAGACCTCTACATGCTTTGTAAGTAGGAAAACCTGCAAAATTGACAGTGTATCAAATACTTGTTCTCCCCACTGTAGGTGCCCCTCCAGAGAGAGGGTGGCAACCCATGGGAGCGGATACCCAGACGGCGCAGCCGGCACGAGAGGAAATGACCTCCAGCTAAGTGGCTGACAGAGAGGTATGACTATGATGGAGTGACTGGCTGCGTCTATTCCAAACACATCAGTCCCTCATCCACCCCTGCACCCCACCACTTCGGGAGGGATGGAGGGATGAAGAAAGGGGGATCATATTGTTATTTTTTTCTTTCCATGTGCTCAGCAGCGACCAGTCTGTGGTAACACCCTCCTTGTCCTCTCTCTCTCTCTCTCTTTTTAATGCTTGTATTCATTTTCATGTTGTAAAGTGAACGCATAAAAATACTCTAATTTATTTACACAATGTCATAAAAGCCTGAAACAGTTCTTCTCTCTTTGAACATGTTATTATTCTGTACTTCAGTGGAACGAAAACACAGAGATGGGCCGCTCTCTAAACCGCAACCTTCACACAACCCCCGAAGCTCTCAAAATGTGCAGTACAGTCAATTGAAAAGTACTTTTCTAAGTTAAGAAGAATCTCAATTAGTTTTGCTTTCTCGTAAACTCTCACAGTATGTTGGAGGGGAATTCAAATTAGTCTGCCATTTTACTCTTTCAGTTATATGGCACGATTGTCATGAAACTCGGTGTATTTCTAGACAAGTGGCACACCACGTATCTTAGTCACACCAGATACATGACAAAAATTGGGAGACATTACACAAGGGCCCTTGTGCCTTCGGCAAACCCACACATACACACGCACTTATTTAGCTATTAGTCCTTGTGTTTGTTTATCTGTAGGATGCAGGATGTGGAGTTCTAATTCCAAACAAACACATACTGCTGTGGATGGAAGGAGAGAAACCATCATAACAGATTGCATTAATACACCATAGTGCTTTCACTAGGTCTCATGGCATTATATTATATAGAGTAACTTAGGTGTATAGTGTCTTACTATTATATGAAGAAGACTTTGACAGAACAGACTGTGCATACAAGACAGACAGAAGCCATGTTTCATCGTGTAAATGTTACAGCATTCAGGCCTGGTTGTCTGGAATAACCTGTGGTCACTGCAGTCAGAATAGGATCCAACTCTGGGTATCTAATTAATCTCCACTGTGCCAAGATCTGGAGGAAAGATGAGGCGGTGAGAGAAAGGGAGAAGGAGAGAGAGAAAGGAAGAGAGCGAGAGAAGGGGACAGAGAGAGGGGGGGGGGGGGGGGGGGGGGTGCTTTACAGCCATCCATGTTTGACAGTAATAAGCAGATAGGTTTTCACATAAATGCTAGCTGACAGTGTTGAGCGATGGCAGCTGGCACAAGAATCTGAGTGCAGACTGAAGGGGTAGAGAAGTATAGGGAGGCGGGTGAGGGAAGGTGAGGATGGGTGGGGCAGGGGACTGTTAGTTAGTTGAAAGAGTTCAAATGTCCAGACTCCTTTTCCTCAGACTCTTGTGACACTGAATACCACTCTACTCAGTGTTCAGTGCTGGGGCAGAGTGGTGTGCTGGTTGGTTACCTAGCTCTGAATACTACCCACTGGGCACAAACTGGTTGAATCAATGTTGTTTCAATGTAATTTGTCAACGTATTGTGAAATGGAATCTACGTGGAGAATACACGGGATTTGAAAAAGTCATCAACGGTTGTTTTGAAGGTAAAATTTCAACCACAGGATCATGTCATCATGGTAATCAAATTTCAACATAGACAAACCGTGTATAAAATATGTTGAGTTTGTACCTTTAAGACAACGTCAGATCTTCAATGTACTATCAGATAAAAAACTATAGGCTGGGCAGTACCTCCTACTGGAGAATTGATCTATCTACAACTACAATCTGGTTTCCCATCCAGGGAGTCCAGCTTTGCTTAGCTATGATATTTGACAATGACTATTACCAATGTGCTATCGTGAGATGGATCTCCACTTATAAACTAGTTTGATTCACTGTTGCTATTGAAGTCATTACAAAGTGGGATTAAAATGTACTTAATTGTAATTTTTGTTGAATGATTGTTGAATGATCTCCACTTAAAAACTAGATAGATTCACTGTAGATAGATTCACTGTTGGAGTGCCAAGTCTAGGTCCAAAAGGCTCCTTAACAGCTTCTACCCCCCACACACATTGACCCGGCACCGGTAGCCCCTGTATATAGCCTTGTTATTGTTATGTCATTTTATCGTGTTACTTTCACATTTAATTTTGACTTTAGTTTGTTTAGTAAACATTTTCTTAACTCTATTTCTTGAACTGCATTTTTGGTTAGGGGCTTGTAAGTACGCATTTCACGGTAAGGTCTACACCTGCTTTATTCGGCGCATGTGACAAATGAAAAATGATTTGATCTGAAGTCATTCAAAAGGGCATAGGTTTAACAGAGCAAATGAAATGTGACCATACTTTATCACTCATACAGTATATCATCAATGATGCTACAGTATTTAGGCCTATGTAGCATTTGCAAAGTCATCAACAGTTATTGTTTCAAAACAACCCAGAATTCAACAAAAAATACACAGTACAATAGGCCTAGGGTTTCAAGCACCAGTTGACTTCAAACGTAATGGTATTTAGTGATATTGAATTGTGTTTTGTTTCCAACACAACCAAAAACATCCAAACAACCAAACACAATATTTGAATACAGTAGATAACCTAAAGTTAGGGCTTTCTTACAAGTTAATGTAACATTAAACCTTAAAATGAATAACACATATATGCCCACATTTTGAGGTTACTGTAACTCTACATTTCTTCTTAATGTAATCATATGAAGTGTGCATGTTTAAGATAGCAGGCATAGGTCATCGCAGGTCTGTGGAGATCTTCACAATTGCTGTAATAATCTGTACGGAATTATCGACCGGAATTGATCACTTGCACCATGTACTTTCAATGTAATCTCAACAGTAATCCATGTCATTTGGTTATGCTATTAGATGAAGCACAGTGATAACACATTCATCTGTTGTAATAAACAAAATATCTGACATTATATTCCCATTTGAACCTTGTTGTTCTATTAAATGGTTGAAAGTGCAGTGGTACACATTGTTTCTCCATTGGAATTTGGTTGTGCTTTAAAATGGGGAAACAGAGAGAGAGAGAATCGGGGGGAAGTAGACTGAGGGAGTATTAGAACAAGGGAATGAGAGAGAGCGTGAAAGAGAGAGGGAAAGTGAGTGAGAGGGAAGGAGCGAGAGAGAGAGAGAGAAAGAGAGCGGGAGTATGAATTAGCGAGAGGGTTGTTATTTGGCTGATCTTCTGGCGGCTACCGTGGTGGAGTCAGTTTTATGGTGGGGAGGTATCTGACTTGGAAATGCTTAATGTGAAGGGTCGCAGTCAGGCTGTCTCCACGAGAGAACACCCCGACCACAGGCCCTAATAATACAGCCCTCTCCCGGCCCAACATCAACCCCCATGGGGCCTCATACTCTACGACACAGTCTCCAGATGCAGCGCAGAGGCACACAGTCTCACGCAGTTGCACACACAGATGCAGGCCTACAGATGTACTGCATAGGCTTTGGCTGCACACATCCACAGGGCTTGAACACAGCTCCTATATGATATCCATGTAGACATTGTGAATGCAATTCACAGGTGAGGGAAGATGCATAGTACAAAGACTACCCTCTCATCCTCTCCCTTCCTCTCTCTTCCCCTCTCTGCCCTACTCTTCCTCTCTCTCTCACACACTCTCTCTCTGCCTCTCTCCATCTCTGTTCGTGTCTTTCCCTCATCCTTTCATTCTCTCTGTAAAGTATAGGTTCTGCAGAACATTATGTTGTGACCGCATCTCAGAAATGAGAGGACGGTTAGAGAAGTGTAAAGTTCATCCAAACCACCAAGTCCTGTAAGACTACAGTACATCTTTGGTAAACCTTCTAGATGCCCTTCAAGTCAATCCATGCTCTCTGTAATTGCAATGGAGAAGATAAAGATACATTTTCCGTCAATCTTAGCTCATGTTTTCTAAACCATCCTCAGGATTTGGATGGTCGACCGTGCTCTGTGAACGTTTCACGGTACATTCAGTCAATTACATGTGTGCCAAACTCTTGCTCAAACATTTCAGTCTCTTAGGATGCTCAAATCCACAGGCATGACCACACACTCGAAAAATGAGAATCATTATTATTTATTTTACTGGGAGAAGGCCGAGCCCCAGTGTCAAGCAGTAGTACTACTTATGTAATACAGTAGTAGTAGTGGGTAGAACTGTAAATCAGTTGAATGGTGGTATCAGACTGATAGTATAGCATGTTAGGACAGCCATGGGAGGAGATACAGGGGTAATAAGGCCCAGACAGAGAGCTCCACAGCGCTCCCCTGTCAGCTAACGTCAGACACAGACACGCATGGAGACTGTGGGCCTAGATTTGAATGTGTGGGGGCTAAGGAGTTTGAGTTAGTAGTGGTGCGGGAAGGCTGGGAGTTTGAATAGGAGTGGGGCTTACAGTGCGTGAGGGTGTTATAGAGATCATAGACTACAGTAGGAAACACTTAAACATCAGAGGTTCCAACTGCACCCTGGACTAGGGTCATTAAGGAAAGACTGAAGGAAAGTGTAGGGTTGGAACGAACAAGTGCTCCTTTAATACTCTCTATATGGCCAGTTGACGCACTTTAGACTTAATGGCGTCTAACTCGTCAATTCCCTGGGCCCTCCTTCCAAAAATACTTACAGGCTTTTCAGGCCACAGAGATATTCTAAATGTACATGTAAGATGAAAATCAGAATGTCAAGTGTAAGTAATCACCTTTTGTGCGCCCACACTTTAAATTGCACTTTCTGGCTTGTTTGGAAAGTTGTGGTTGTCTTGAAGTGTTGTTGTGAATAGGGGTGTGAATGTTGGTCTTCTACTGATTTACGTCCCCTGGTTCATCTTTTGTATTTGCAGCTGAAGTTAGAGTTGCCCCATGGTTGACTGTCTCCCACTAACCAACCACACTGTAACTGCCCTGGCCTGCTCCATTCTCTCATTACTAGCCTTCGTCTTATGGGTTTGGTCCTTGATTGTGCGCAACACAAACCCAATGACCCTCAAGCTTCAATTGGGACACAAAGTGATGCATCTTATTCTTGTACAACCACTGGGTGCATCTTCTGTTTAGAGAATTCTGAAAAAAATCTAATCAAATTAGGGCACAAATCCAAATTGTAATCAAGCGCACATTTAACCCTAACCCCTAACCATAGGACAAATCGAGAGAGAAAGAGATATATATATATATATATATATATATATATATATATATATATAGAGAGAGAGAGAGAGAGAGAGAGAGAGAGAGAGAGAGAGAGAGAAAGAAAGAGAGAGAGAAAGAGAGAGAGAAAGAGAGAGAGAAAGAGAGAGATTTTCCCCTTTCCTTTTCATAGAGGGGGAGATGTATAAATTTTCTCTGGCGGTCAGGATGACTCCCGTCCCCTGAGTTTCATCAGAGTCAGTAGAGATGTGCAGCAAGCCACAGCCCTCCTAAACCAGTGTTTCCTTTATGACTTCCCTCTGGAGCTCCAATGGCTCAGACCGTAATTTAAACCTTTCCTCTCAACTTAACAGCTCTCAGATAAAGAACCAGGGAGGTGGATAGAGAGGGGAATAGGGGAGAAGTGAGGGGGAACAGGGGTGGTGCAGAGAGGCTACCTGAGGAGAGGCGCCCCAGAGTCCCACGGGGTCCCCCTATGGGTGACCTGCAAAGAAATCTGCTGGTGTGTGAAATGAAAACATTGCTTCAACCCATGGGTTGGTTCGGGGTTCAAAACAATTATATTGTGGGTTGGAAATGTTATAAATCAAGATAATTGCAAAATTAAGGCATGCTATTCTCCTCCATGCTGCTGCAGCCGTAGCAGTAGGCAGCCACTCACCTTTGCATTGGGTTGCCTAGCAACCGGAGTGAGCACATGCCGTATTCATGCCTCTGCCCCATGCACACATACTTGAAGTTCGCTATTTTGATTTCAAGGTGGGTTTAACTCTAACCAGGTTTCCATCCAACCTGTTTATGCCGGTAAACTTTCAAAATGTTGACAAAACTAAATATACTAGACACGGTGGGATCTTTCTGTGTCTGGAAAATGTATTATGCGAGAAATGGCGGTGGAAACGCCTTTATGCGCAAACATTGATATAACAACCATCATATTGGAGTAAACTTGGAGTCCCATGATGATATGTTAACATTCTACAATCATTATGTTTACAATTATGTGGTCCTCCCACTATTACTTGGGAAATCATGCAGTTTATTAAGCTACGGATTAAATATTAAGGGATAATCAACAAGGGGCTGCGTTCTATGTCAAATAATGAACGATGGAAGGTGTGTTCGAACGGATAGAGCCCCAAGTTGATCATCCTTCTTATACCATGGCTATCATTTAACACATTTGCAGCTAGACATTTTTTAATTGGCTCTATGCATTATACCGCCTCCCACATTCTATTTTACTTCCTACCGACTGAAATTGTTCGCAATGACTATGTTTAAATTATAGCCGCGCGAAAGAGGTGCTAATGAACATTGTTCAGTGCCTCTGTGTTCAGTTTCTTCAAAATGTAATGGTATTGTGAGCTTCCGTAGTTGCCTGGTCAATGTAGATCTCAGAAAAAGGTGGTTGGTGGCACCACGTCGTGACAACTTTACTGTCACCAAACACCCAAAGGTGTGTAGTACACATTTCGTCGAGAGTGACTTTGACCCTTTGATGGACGAAAAAATGGGGGGGGCGACAATACCTAAAAAGAGGTGTTGTTACTACAGTCTTCGCGTGGAACTGGCACATTCAAAAGATACCTGGTGTTTGGGAAAGAAGACTGAAACCTCCTGCCCCGACTGAGGAGGATGAAGAACAAGGTGCGCTGCCTATGGACTGTGACGTCTCTGATCCGGTCCAGACACATGATTACTGTGCAGTCCCTGAACCTCCAGCCCTGGACATGGCCCTAATGGCAAACCATGAGCATGTAAGAGAAATTGAGGAGCTTCGAGCCAAGCTGGAGAAACTGACCGCACAACACCGCTTTGGTCTACAGCGATTTGCTGGTTCTGACGAGGATATATGTTTTTACACAAGGTACAGTAATGATTTATTATTATCCAGAATTACTATTGTTATTTACTATTAATTATTATTATTATTATCCCAAAGTCCATCTTACCTTTAAGAACGTGTTCATTGTTATTTAAAACTAGGCTAGCATATCTTAGTATAAATAGGCACATTGAATGTATATTGTCTTTACATTAGTTTTTAGTTAACCCCCAAAAATGCTCCCAGGTCGTAGATGCAAATAAGAATTGGTTCTTAGTCCACTTCCCTGGTTAAATAACGGAACATGTTAATCAAAATTACTGCTGTGATGAGAGCTGCTGTGAATTACAGTACGAATTGCAGCAACAAGAAAAACATAGGCTACAATAGCAGCTAGGTCATGTCTAGTGCTTCTTGATGCTTAGAAAAGATGGGCAATAATAGTAATGAGCTTTTTTAGCTAATATGATTGTAGCTAGCTATATCTGTCACTGACTTAGTACTCACTTTCATAGTTGTCTATGTAGCTTCCTATATACATCTTGAACCCCTTTTCGTTCTTGCTAGCTGGAAACTCAGAGGCTGATTTAACAATTCGATGTACATCATCAATATTAAATTGAGGTAAGTCCTGAAGACACCTAGTAAAAAACTGCGACATAGTGGTAGTAATGTTATATTGTCGATAACAACTAGACTGACTTCCATTCTATAGTATGCGCACCGGAAATTGCCACATTGGTGGAAAGTGTGCTTAGAATGTTTAATATTTGCTGGTAGAAATGTGTTCAACATCCACTGAAGTAGGTAGCAAATTTACTAGCTACAGTAGTTGCTGTGGTAACCAAACAAACAGACTTGCTTGCTACTATGAAAATCCAATTCCACAATGGTAATAATGTTTTCAATTCAACTTTTGCTTTCAAAAGCAGCACAAACATAGAACATGTAATAATGAACTATAGCCAATGAATTCTACTTTGCAAATATACTGTGCGTTATTTAAGCAATAAGGCACGAGGAGGTGTGGTATATGGCCAATATACCATGGTATATGGCCAATATACCACGGCTAACATGCTGACCAGACCGCTCGCGAGCGTGCGTCCACATGCGCCATCGAGCGCATGTTGATTTGGTCCACCCACACCAGACTTGATCAGGACACACAGGTTGAAGTATCAAAACAAATTCTGAACCAACTATATTAATTTGGGGACAGGTCGAAAAGCATTAAACATTTCTGCTGTTGCTAGCGAATTTTTCCTGGGATATAAACATTGTTTTGTTATTTTACCTGAAATACACAAGGTCCTTTAATCCACAGATAAAAGGGTAAACTGAGTTTGTTTCTAGTAATGGCTTCTTCTTCTTCTTTGGACTTTATATGGCGGTTGGCAACCAACTTAAAGGTGCATTACCACCACCAACTGGACTGGAGTGTGGACCTCAGTTCATCTTTCAATCACCCACGTGGGTATATGCTCCTAAAAAGCAATGATGAGATGGGAGAGGCGGGACATGCAGTGCGTCAAGCGTCACAAATAGAACCAAGTTCTATTTTAGCGCCTGGCCACGCAGACACTCGTTGACGAGCGCGAGCAGTGTGGGTGCATTGATTGAATAACATGTATGTGTATATTTATTTTTGCAACACTCACACGCACGCGACGCGAGCGGTGTGGTCAGCATTTAAGGACTGTTCTTAGTCACGACACAACGGGGAGTGCCTGGACACAGCCCTTAGCCATGGTATATTGCCCATAAACCAGAATCCCCCAAGGTGCCTTATTGCTATTACAAACTGATTTCCAACTTAATTAGAGCAGTAAAAATATGGTCTGATATACCACATCTGTCAGCCAATCAGCATTCAGTGAAACCCATTTAACTTAGGAATTAAAGTGATTTTTATGTGTAGTATTTGATGGAAACACATCTCAAGTCAATCTGATGGAAACACATCTCTGGTTGGAAAATGCGCATATTTTTTTAATGCAGATTTTAGAATATTCACATGAAAATCTGTCGACAATTGGATGAAAATCTAGCTATTGATGATCCCCTTTTTTTTCGCTTATAAATATCCACACTCACCAATAATTACTTTTGTTAGCTTTTACAGCAGACAGAGTGGCAATTCAGGTCGGATGTTTGCATATTTTAGCATATTTTTATATCTTTACAACCCGGAAAGTGGTGGAAAGTGTGCTTAGAATGTTTAATATTTGCTGGTAGAAATGTGTTCAACATCCACTGAAGTAGGTAGCAAATTTACTAGCTACAGTAGTTGCTGTGGTAACCAAACAAACAGACTTGCTTGCTACTATGAAAATCCAATTCAACAATGGTAATAATGTTTTCAATTCAACTTTTGCTTTCAAAAGCAGCACAAACATAGAACATGTAATAATGAACTATAGCCAATGAATTCTACTTTGCAAATATACTGTGCGTTATTTAAGCAATAAGGCACGAGGAGGTGTGGTATATGGCCAATATACCATGGTATATGGCCAATATACCACGGCTAACATGCTGACCAGACCGCTCGCGAGCGTGCGTCCACATGCGCCATCGAGCGCATGTTGATTTGGTCCACCCACACCAGACTTGATCAGGACACACAGGTTGAAGTATCAAAACAAATTCTGAACCAACTATATTAATTTGGGGACAGGTCGAAAAGCATTAAACATTTCTGCTGTTGCTAGCGAATTTTTCCTGGGATATAAACATTGTTTTGTTATTTTACCTGAAATACACAAGGTCCTTTAATCCACAGATAAAAGGGTAAACTGAGTTTGTTTCTAGTAATGGCTTCTTCTTCTTCTTTGGACTTTATATGGCGGTTGGCAACCAACTTAAAGGTGCATTACCACCACCAACTGGACTGGAGTGTGGACCTCAGTTCATCTTTCAATCACCCACGTGGGTATATGCTCCTAAAAAGCAATGATGAGATGGGAGAGGCGGGACATGCAGTGCGTCAAGCGTCACAAATAGAACCAAGTTCTATTTTAGCGCCTGGCCACGCAGACACTCGTTGACGAGCGCGAGCAGTGTGGGTGCATTGATTGAATAACATGTATGTGTATATTTATTTTTGCAACACTCACGCGCACGCGACGCGAGCGGTGTGGTCAGCATTTAAGGACTGTTCTTAGTCACGACACAACGGGGAGTGCCTGGACACAGCCCTTAGCCATGGTATATTGCCCATAAACCAGAATCCCCCAAGGTGCCTTATTGCTATTACAAACTGATTTCCAACGTAATTAGAGCAGTAAAAATATGGTCTGATATACCACATCTGTCAGCCAATCAGCATTCAGTGAAACCCATTTAACTTAGGAATTAAAGTGATTTTTATGTGTAGTATTTGATGGAAACACATCTCAAGTCAATCTGATGGAAACACATCTCTGGTTGGAAAATGCGCATATTTTTTTAATGCAGATTTTAGAATATTCACATGAAAATCTGTCGACAATTGGATGAAAATCTAGCTATTGATGATCCCCTTTTTTTTCGCTTATAAATATCCACACTCACCAATAATTACTTTTGTTAGCTTTTACAGCAGACAGAGTGGCAATTCAGGTCGGATGTTTGCATATTTTAGCATATTTTTATATCTTTACAACCCGGAGAAGGTGCAGAGTTATGCGCACTGTAAAAGCAGATAATGCTGCAGCTAAAAGGTTATTTTTAAAGGGAGAGCATGTGTTGGGAGGAGATGGGGACAGTTTGATAAATAGACAGATTAAGGTAAGAAAACATTGTTCATAATCATAAATTTACACTACTGCTATTGGGTAAAGTATATCTACTACTCTAGGCTGTGGCAAGAGTGATGGTGGTTGTGGCTGTGGAGCTTGGCTGGGGTTTAGGAGCTCTGCAGTAAGGGCAACAAAAAGGCCCTAAAAATGGCCAAAGACTCCAGCCACCCTAGTTATAGACTGTTCTCTCTGCTACCGCACAGCAATTGGTCCTGGAGCGTCAAGTCAAGGTCCAAAAGGCTTCTGAACAGCTTCTACCCCCAAGCCATAAGACTGCTGCTGCTACTCGCTGTTTATCATCTATGCACACTCACTTTACCCCTACCAACATGTACATATTACCTCAATTACCTTGACTAACCTGTACCCTGTACATTGACTCAGTACCGGTACCACCTGTATATAGCCTTGTTATTGTTATTTTATTGTGATACTTTATTATTTACTTCAGTTTATTAAGTAAATATTTTTAAAGAATATTATTCTTTAAACTGCATTGTTGGTTAAGGGCTTGTAAGTCAGCATTTCACCGTAAGGTCTATACATGTTGTATTCAGCGCATGTGACAAATAATATTCCATTTGATTTGAAGGCAGGAGTTGGAGCTGGGAGCTCAGTCTGGTGTAGGCCTTGGGTTCTGGATTTAGGGTCTCTCTTGGGGCTCTAGGACTGGTGCTCTGGAGTGTAGCTGGGCCTCCGAGTCAGGGACTTTGGGTAAAGCCTATGGGGCTCCTGAGTAAAGCCATAGGGATTCCTGAGTAAAGCCTTAGGGACTCCTGAGTAAAGCCTATGGGGCTATACACGGTTCTGGAGAGTTGCCTGGGCTTCCGTGTCTAGGGGTTCCAGCGGTTTAGATTTAGGGGCTGCAAGGGGGGTTGTGGTGGCCCTGGGCCCGTGGAGGAAGGCAAGCTGGCTGGGCAGGCCAGGCGAGTGATTATGAGAAAGCCGTTTGCTTTTACAGTGGAGTAATATGGCCGCGGCACTCCCATCCTGCCCCTGCCGCGGAGCTGCGAGGGCGGCTGCCAATGGGCCGGCTGGGAAGTGATTAAGTTTTTAGGGAGCTGGCTCGTAGATATAGGGGTTAGAGGATAAGGACAGGGAATTTATAGGCCTGTAAATTACACTCAGACGTCTTCCTCTTCTGGCGCCTCCCTCCTAAAACCCCTCTCCTTATCAGGGCGTCCCTGATAATATAGCCTACCTCGCCACTTTCTTAAAGAGAAGGAGGAGGGTACACCGGATTGGGAGAGAAGGAAGGAGGGAAGAAGGGAAGGGTTTTTAGAGGAGAGAGAGAGCTGAGGAAGCGGAGGCCCCCGGTCTGAAAGCATGCTTTGTGCAGTATGGCACCGTTTTCCTCCAACAGTACCTTGTCTCACACACACACGCACAACACACACCGACATACACACACAGCGGAGGGACTGTGTGTGAGGAAGAGTGAGCACTGCAATCATTCACCCTGACAGATTATTGTGACCTTAGTGCATGTCACTGACACATGATTCTAACAGCCACGGCTTAGCTACTTCCTGCCTAAACCCCCCCCCCCACACACACACACACACACACACACACACACACACATACACACACACACACATACACACACACACACACACACACACACACACACACACACACACACACACACACACACACACACACACACACACACACACACACACACACACACACCTGGTGGGAATAATGGGGAGTACTTAAACTGCACTGTGTGTGTGTGTGTGTGTGTGTGTGTGTGTGTGTGTGTGTGTGTGTGTGTGTGTGTGTGTGTGTGTGTGTGTGTGTATGTGTGTGTGTGTGTGTGTGTGTGTGTGTGTGTGTGTGTGTGTGTGTGTGTGTGTGTGTGTGTGTGTGTGTGTGTGTGTGTGTGACGCGACGCGACATTTAGCACTGTGTATAAAAATATATGTGTATATATATACATTTTTATCTTATCAACAATACAATAGCGCCCGTATCACTATCCGCCACATGGCCTCAAACGGCACGATTTTATTTCTCTCAGTCGCTCACACACTACATTTTTAAATAGTAAAGCATATTCACTTCACTTCCTTTACACAGAATTGGCTCTTTGTGTTGGGTCAAAGGTGATTATTCTTTGTGTTGGGTCAAAGGTGATTATTCTTTGTGTTGGGTCAAAGGTGATTATTCTTTGTGTTGGGTCAAAGGTGATTATTCTTTGTGTTGGGTCAAAGGTGATTATTCTTTGTGTTGGATCAAAGGTGATTATTCTTTCTGTTGGGTCAAAGGTGATTATTCTTTGTGTTGGGTCAAAGGTGATTATTCTTTGTGTTGGGTCAAAGGTGATTATTCTTTGTGTTGGGTCAAAGGTGATTATTCTTTGTGTTGGGTCAAAGGTGATTATTCTTTGTGTTGGGTCAAAGGTGATTATTCAGGGGTAGAGAAAGCACCGTTCTGCATTGATAGTTAACAGCATAACTATCCACATAGTTTCAGTACGAAAACCAGCTCTCCTGATGTTCTGATGCTTTTTTGTGACATACCTACAAAAGACCATTTAATGATGAAGACGTTGAACCACTACCTCAAACATCTCAGTCAGAGCAGTCAACTGCATTAACCTAACCGAACCTCAGTTCTACACACACTGAGGCCACTTTACACTCAGTGGCAGGCAGGCAGCGCAGGGCTATTTTCATCATTAAAGCCTGGGGGTTGGAGCGCCCACCGTGGGTGTCTGATACCCCGCAGATTAAAGGGAGAGCATTGAGGCCTGTGTATTTGTGGGCAGGGCACACGACGCACAGGAACTCGCAGGGGCTTTGACGCAGGGGCACCACACAGAGATCTGAGCGATTGTGGTTGGTCCTCACCGGGGGGAAGCAACTTGGCCAAGCACACCGAGTCTTGCAGGACCTCAGCCCAGTGCTCTCATCCCATCATCATCACGCCAACCAGCCCCAGCCCCATCCACCTCCATCTACTCCCTCTCTCCATCTTTACCCCTCTCCGTCAGTCTTTTTACCTCTCTAGCCCCTGTTCCTCTCTCTCCCGTTCTCTCTCTCCCTCCCTGTCCCTCTCTCTCCCCCTCTCTCTTTACATCTTACCCTCCCTCCCTCGCTCCCAGCCTCTCTCTTTAACTAAGAGTGATCTATTGACTTACTGAGGGCTCCTTTCAGCAGAGCTGCATGTCTGTGGGCCTCTTTAAGCACTCTGCGTCTCCAGTGAGGGGTCTTTGAGTGTGAGGCCACCGAAAACGTTTTTTGATCCCTGTAGGGTTGGTGAAAGGCCTACTGAATCGTATGGCTGTTGGAATAAATAGTTCAGGCATACCGTCGGTGTGGACTGCTTCTGTGTGGGAGATCGGTCAGATACTCAAGTCACGGTGGGGAACACAGAAGCACAAAAAGCATCTATGCAGTGTGCACGCTTTAGGACTAGTATATAAAGGTTACTACTGTAGCTATGATATTGAGATATTTGATGTGTATCGTTGAGAGCAGTATGTTTACTTGTGTTAATTCATGCTATACAGTCTTACACACAGATTCCCTCAACTTGTTCCAATAAGAAACCGTAGGACGTTTATGAATGGAAGAAAAAAAGACAGCCAGGAGTCCTGTCATAGACCCGACCAAACTATTTACTGAATTAATTTGTATAATCTTAAAGATGCAGTCTCAAACTTTTGTATCATTTCAGCCAGTAGTTTTGAAAGTGACGCTCGCGAGCCAAAACAGGTCCCCCTTTTTAGTGTACTACGTCATCCAATTGTGTACTACGTCATCCGTTTCGTTTGATATATTACGAATCCATTCGTGAAATATGTAACCAATGTCTTGTGCTTAAAATCCCAAAATGCATCTTTTAATTAGGGTACTTCCCTTTCTCTCTTCAGGTATCACCCTCTGAGGTCCCAGGTGTTGTGAGAGGAAGAGGCCTGTTCACCAGAGTATCTGCGACCCTTGACCTCCAGGTAGTGTGCGACAGGGCTTGTTGAACCACCCCTGGACTGAGAGGGAGAGTGGGGTCTTTCTCTCCTCACAGTACAAACAGAACATGGAGCCTGAACAGGTGTCCCTAGGCCCTCTGATTAAAACATTACCTAAAACACAGAGCACAGGGAACTACAGACCTCATGGTTGTAAGTCCTCTTCGCAGTCTTCTTGGTAACCTTGCTCTGACTTTATATTTAGTGATGCTATAACTACTGTATGCATTTACATTACATGGGCAGGTCTTGTGTTGTTACACGGTAGGTATAGTGCTTACAATTGCAGTTCGACAACATCTGGCGTCAGCCTCTGTTTGGCTGATACAGTTACAGTAGTACAACACAAAAACAACAACGTCACCCCTTGTTCCAAACTACCAAGAGGACGAGCGTAGCTTGTGATAGTGTTCAGCAGAGCTCCCTCCAACCGGCTGATATCAGAGCCTCAGCAGCACTAACACAGGCCTTTATCAAAGAGAGCATGTGTTCCTGTGATGTGGCCCTCCAGGAGGTTATCAAGGGAGCCCTGCTGCTCCCGGCCAGGGAACCTTTTGGTGGGCAGACCTATTAGGGGCTGCTGGGTTGGGGTGGATGGTGGATGGTGGATGAAGTCTTGGACAACCTGTCTCCTGGTCTACACTACAGGCTCAGGGGTGAAACACAGTCTGTCTATGTTCCGCCGCTGCTCCGCTGATAAACACTTCCGAGGAGAGAGAGTGGTTCTAGTGGAATGAGGTGGGATCGAGTGGGTTCCTTGGAGCTTTACATTGTCCAGGTGTAACGGTTTACATTCCTCATCCCTGTGACTGGTTAAAAGACAGCTAGTCAGTCAAATGATATATTGGATATGCTCAAATATGACTCAAACTTATAAAGTCAGGAAAGGTGTTCATTTTACCTTCAGTCAAAAGAGACTGAACAGCCATTTAGAATAGTTCAGGATCATACCCTATTCCATGAATGAGAGCCACAATGTGGCCCAGTGAGAGATAGAGCAGACGAGGAGGAGGAGGGCTGTTTATCGCTGAGAGCTACCCTGGCAGGAAGATAAGAGCTGAGGTATGTCTTTTCACCTTCCTCTCCGGGCCACGGCACCAGGGGAGAGCAGACCCTCCAGGCCTGATAACACCAGCCCCTTTGATCTACGGGCACCGGATGGAGCAGGACCTGAGGAGGAGAGAGAGGAAGGGATTGAGAGTGATTGAGGGAGAGAAAAGTGATTTAGAGGGAGGGAAATAAGAGAGAGATTACAGGAATGGCTTGGGGCGTTGGGTGGTAGATCACAGAGCCCCAAAACGAAGGGATTCAGGGCACATCATACAGAGGAGAGACAAACATGCTTACACACACACTCACCCAAAACATGCCACGTGGCTCTGAATTCCTCCGTCATGCTCTCCTCTTTAGCATAGCATTCTCCTTATTCATTAGCTGCTCCTCAGCCACTCCAAAAACACTTTTCCACATCCCAGGGAAGGGATGTTGATGGGGGGATGAAAGATTGTGGAGGGCAGGGAGCTAGGAGGAAGAGAGGGAAAAGGGAGGGTGGATTTTTACAACACCGCCACCCTAGAATGTTATAACTCTGTGGAGGGAGAGAGGGAAAAGGGAGGGTGGATTTTTACAACACTGCCACCCTAGAATGTTATAACTCGGTGGAGGGAGAGAGGGAAAATGGGAGGGTGGATTTTTACAACACCGCCACCCTAGAATGTTATAACTCGGTGGAGGGAGAGAGTGATCGGCAGCCTGTCTGTCTCCATCTCTCCCCCAGCTTTAATTGGAAACACAAATGGAGTTCAGATACGACAAAACAAAGATAGACGACGTCACAGCAGCCTGAGCAGCCAGAGCACACACACGCACAACAGTTTCTACAAGTGCGCACCGCTAACTAGCTAGGCATTTCACGCCGGTTACACACACACTGAGGATGTAAACCACAAACTACACCACGGCACCGCCGCACTGTGACCGTATCTCAACCGTATCTCAACCAGGCCGCCGACTAGGAGGCCAGGACAATCTTTACACCAAAGTTCACGGTGCCCTGAACAGGCTGTGACCTGGCACTTCCGTTGCACCATACCATTTCCATAGTGTGGAGAGGCAGCATCAAGGATCGGTTCCTCAGCCAACAGATAGGAGTGGAAGGGAGGAGAACAATGGTGGACAGAAATAAATAGTAAAGTTGTTTAGAGGTAAAGAGACTGGCTAGCTAGTGAGAATTGAGGTAATTATGTGGTACACAGTACAGTCATATCTCCCTTTGTAAGGATTTCAGGAAAGGGGAAGGTAAACTGAATGTGTCTCCCGCATTTAACCCAACCCCTCTAAATCAGGAAGGGAAGTACAGTATTTGTAATGCTAAAGACGTTTTGCACAATCAATGAATTGAATATTTCAATGAGCAACTACCAACTTTACCAGTCATTAATGAGCCAGGTTAGATTGTCTTTATATGTATGTTTAGTGTACATGACATTGATACCAAACTATGACATTCAGTTTGTTTTGGAGCAGGTCTCACTTTTGGCCTACAACTTTTATCCACCTCACCCAAATTTCTTCTTGTTTCATATGACATACGACTTTGTGTGAATACACACGTTTCAATGTCCCCTGGATATGTGGATGGGTTATTGACTGTGGTTGTGTGTTGTTTTTTCACAACATGGTGTAGCAGAAGGTTTGGTTTGCCACGCTGACCTGCTCCATGGGCTATTGTTTCCTCATCTGTTGGATCATGGGAGATGCTCATGGGCCGGGTTACTGAATAACCAGGACAGATCAACCTCAAGGGCACTGTAACACTATATCCCGTAACAACACCACTGGCCTTCTGCCTGAGGCTGACCCAAGGTCAGTCCTGTTATACGGTGTCCATATTAGGACAGCCTTGAACACAAAGGGTGGTTCATGTGAGTGAGCTACTGAGGTCTAGTTGAACGAAATTACAACTGTTTTGCAATTTAAAAAACCAAGAAAACTTCAAGTGTTCAAGTGAATAAAACAAGAATATAATTCTCTAGTCTAGTCGATGCTGTTTCATCGCAGCTGAGGCTGTTTATTATACATGTATTTGTATTGCTGTACTTGGGTTGTGTAATCGTTGTAAACGTTTTATAATGTCCAGAGTGCGCTGAAGTTTATCTTTAACAGTGGATACAGTGCAGGCAGCTGTGCATGTTATTGCAGTTCAAGGATGTATGAATTAGCGTGCCTTATAATACATTCATGAGAAGAATATTCCAGGATTCAAGTCGACCTACTTCTCCTTCTCAGATGACCTTATTCTTTTACTTTTTCTCAAGTAGATGTTCTTGTGACCTGTCAAGGAGGGAAATTTCTCCTCTGTAATGTTTAATAAACAAATACTGAGCTTATGTGTGAGTGGGGCCGGATCAGGCTGACAAGCATACATGAACTCTGTTCTCCTTCAACATGACCCCGCCTGCTTGCCATACCTCAGACCAGACTAGCCCACCTGTGTCATTACTATTGATCTTTCTCTCTCAGACTGAGACAGAGAACCAACTCCCTCTCATTCTTCTCATATCATTATTGTCTGTGGTGTGGGGTGTCTACACCACTTCCATGGACGTGTGAGGCTCTCCTAATATGGCCATCGTAGGGGTGTATCCACGTCAGCTACATATTTGATCAGAAGCCATGGATTCCCAATTAGGGAATCAGCTCGCTTTATCAACATGCCGTCTCCGGTAGATAGCAAATAACTTGCTCACTTTAAAGTTCTTCCTCTTATTCTCATGTGTGGCGTACTGAATCCCTGTGAGTAGGACAGCACACTCCAAACATACATACACAGTCACATTTCAGTGTCAGGCCTTCATCAGTTTAAACTGTGAGGACACAGGAGTGGACCACCAAGGAAGAGGAGGAAGGAAGGAAGTGTCCAATAGGATCTTCCTACAGGATGTTTGGGGTGACCTCTAAAGATGAACCTGTGAAGTGTGGAGTGAGTTGGCCAGATAACGTAGCCTGGTCAGCGACTCAGCCGGACATTGTGTAAGAAGTGCACTCTAGCAGTTACTGAAGAGTATTCCTGAGTCTTTCCAGAGTGCTGCGTGACCACAGAGAGTCTGTTAGTAACTCACCTAGGATAACTCTCCCTCTGTGAGGCTCCAAGATGGCTCCACTTTGAGGAGGGTCAAAGTGCAGCCTAACAACCAACCCCCCCCCACCAACCCGCCAGCCCACCAACCACCTTCTGATACCATACCACACACATTTTCACTCATAGTCACACACACACATACGCGCACACACACACTCAATCTCACACGCATACATCCCTCTCACTCAGTGCCCCCTGACAGGAAAAATAAACTTGACCCGCGTATCCTGGCGAGCCGTGACCCCACACCACCTCAGTAACCCCCTCCCCTCCATCCCTCCACCCCTCCTACTCCCCACCCCTCCGTCCTTGTCCTAACAGTGTCCACTACTCCTCTGTGCCACAACATTCCACAGCCCCCAGGAGAACCTGTTTACCCAGGTGGCACATACCTTCCCTCGCCTGGCCCACACTGCCAGTGGATTGGATGACACAGTGGATAGGGGTCCCTTTTTTCACACTGTCGATTAGTTTTTTAAACACAAAATGCTTATACTTGCACCGATGATAAGATATTCCGTACTGATTTTGAATGAATAGCATAGTATAATCGTATCAATGACTTGGCTTGCGGATATAGGGTATAACACAATAAAAACGCCCTTAGCTGTGGCAGTGACGTAAAAACACACATACGTCTCAATCCATCTATTTATCAACAGGGCCAGGTCTGTCTGTGTGTTAGCGACTATGGCTAATGCTAACCTAATAAACGCAGGGCTCTTTTCTCCCACTATTCCTGTCTGGAGGCCTCTGTTGAATAATATCCAATCTAATAACTGTGGCAAGCCTGAGGGGCTTTAGCCGAACACAATATTTTTTTATAACTTTCCATACCCCTGTCTTACTGTGCAAGGTTTGTGCACGCAGGGTAGCCAGTTATTTTAAACTCGAGCCGGCTCCCCAATGTTATCATTACAGCAGGTTAGAGAAGGAGCGAAAGTTCACGGAAAAAGAGAGGGGGTGGGTGGGCTGAGCATGAAAGTGAGAGGGAAAGGGAGGGAGGTAGGGAGAGAGGAAGGGAGGGGAGTGTGGAATGAATGAATGGGTGTTCTTCCGAGGAAGGTTGAAAGGTCCGAGGTGGTGGAGAGCTTAGAGGATCCATCAATCCCATCTGTATCTGCTTCAGTGTCAGAGCCAGGTGGGGGGGGGGGGTTGCCCGTGTTCCCACACTCCAGAGATGAGTCTGCCCCAGAGCAGGAGGGTGTCAGTGGGCCATGCAGCTGGAGCCTGAGCCTGGTCAGCTGTGCTATCAACACTTGATTGCCTATATGGTTAGTCATACCACTGTGACTGATTAACACTTGCCCAAAACAACCCAATATCATAATATCAACACCAAAACATCCCAGGAAACACTAATGGTGTTCTAATCAAGTAGCGTATTGACAACAAATAGACAAATGTCAACTAGTTGGTATACATTATTATAACAGCAAGTGTTCATGTTAGAATAAGCCACAGTCACAGTATTATAGGCTGTGTGAACTTGTGAGTTGGGTGTCACACACAGGCAGTCATTGGGAAAGTAGGAAATTGACCTATCCCTGTCCCAGCCCTGGATCCCTTCAGGAACAGGAGAAAGTGTGTATGAGAGTGGAGGGAAGGAGGAATAAAGGAGGCAAAGGGAAGAAGGGCTTGTAACGAGAGAGACCATAAAGCCATTTGAATTGAACTGAGAGAGAAAGAGAGAGATAGAGATAGAGAGAGATCGAGTGTGGCAACAACACATGGTCCCAATTTCATGGCTGTGGACGGAGGACTGCGGGCGGATGCAGGGCAGGAACAAGCATGCAATCTGCAGACATTAATACCTCCGTAATAGTCACATACGCTTCAGACCAGGAAACTGCTGCTCTTTATTTACTCTGCTCTCTCTCTCTCTCTCTCTCTCTCTCTCTCTCTCACTCTCACTCTCTCGCACTCTCTCTCTCTCGCACTCTCTCTCTCTCGCACTCTCTCTCTCTATCCCTAACTCTATCTCTCTCCCTCATTCTCTCCGTCATTCTCTCCCCCAGAGCAAGCTGTAGTAATTGTAGTAGTACAGTAAAAAGCATGGCAGCAGCAGCAGCTGGGCTGACAGAGCGGAGCAGGCCACTGAGTGCCGTACTTCCTCTGCCTCCTGTGCTTTTTGTGGCCTTAATGAGCTCTGTTACAGTAAACCACCAAAGTCCACGTTCCTCTTTCCTCCTCTCCTTTCTTTCCCCAGTTCCCCTCTCTTGCGCTCCTCTCCGCTCTATTACCCTCAGTTCCCCTTTTCTCCCTCTCCTCCCCTCCTTTCCTCTGTTCACATGTGTCTGGCACATCGGATACGCTAGATAGCAGCCGGACAGCTTCTCTCTTCCAGAGCCCAGAGCCCCGGACACACAGGATTAAGAGCCTGACTGACAGACAGACTCATTGGAGGACTGACTGACAGCACAGGTTTAGGTTTAAGAGAATGACTAGGGCACAGTGTTTTTCCTGGTCAGGTCACATGGTCAGGCCAAACTCTTGTCCCTAGGAATACTCACCACTGTGGTGTGAGGGAACAGGAACACCTAGTAATTAGGTCTGGGCAGGAATGTGAGAGTTTTAGAGTTTCAGACTAATTAAAGTTGCTGTGGTGCCGTGGTGGACTGGGTCCTGCCGGGTAGAGCTGCTTTAGAGCCGGTCAGATGACAGGGTATTATAGTTCCTAAGACTGAGGCCACTGAGGCTGTGGTTGAGGCTGAGGTTGGTCACGTAGGGCAGGTTAGTGTTTTTCGTCATTAATCTTGTTCTGGAGGCAGCTCTACCGAGTGGTCACTAGCTGGCACATCCACAAAGTCGTAAAGTCCGATTTTAAACCTAACCCTAACCTTAACCCTAACTTTAAACCTAACCTTAACTACACGGCTAACCCTAATGCCTACCCCTAACTTTACATTAAAACCAAAAGGCACATTTTTTGTTTTCATACATTTTTACAATTTAGACAAATTTGGCTCTGCCTCCAGGACAAGACTCATCCCAATAAACGTCAACCAGCTCACGTAGGCCCCACAGCTGCCGTGCTGACCATATGGGTGGACTGAATGACTGGCTGGCTGACTCACAGCTGCAAGCTACTGTTTAGAACTTTCGTGTTTTGCACCCCATGTGTATAATGCACAGAACTCCCTCATTCCTTCAGTATTTTCAATATCAATGAATACACTGCTTAGGCTGTTGGGTTGGTTTGAATAAAACCATGCATCTTGTTTGTTTACTTTTTTAATCCCCAAATACCACATAGGAGTGTAATATGAACCCCCCACCCCACACCTCCAGCAATCTGGATTGGGGAGATAAGACCCAGGTGGTGTCTCCCCATCCATTTCATCTCCTACGTGGAAACTCGCACCAACACCATGGGGTCCAGAACCGACCCCTCCAGGGGAGAGCCTAGCTCCAGGAGAGACCCAGGCCTGTGTGCCCCACCTGCCTGCCCAATCTGGCCCCACCGCCGCTGGGCTGCAGGAGCCACGGAGATGGGCAGGAGCCAGCTTTCGCATACGGAACCAGAGAGGCGCCCAGTGGGAGGGTAATTAAAACAAACTGGCAGCTCTCTGACTCTCTCCCTCCCTCTCTCTCTCTCAGATCTAGGAAAACAAACAGGAGCCCAGTCTTCGTCTCTCCAGCAGGGCCCAGCTCAGCCTCTGCCCATGAAGAGGCAGCCGAGGTGAGGGTTGAGTGAGGGTCTGTCGACGGTGCAGTCAAGGTCGAGAGGCGAATGAGCCCCTGCAGGGGACATTCCCTCCATCTGCCTAGATAGACAGACAGGGATGCAGCAAAAGGTATGGCAAATAAGTCTGGCAGCACAACCGATTGGCAAACGTATTGCAAATTGAGAAATCACGTGACTACACTAAATAAAAAGATGAAGAAAATATACTATGAAACAAAGATAAATGATATAAAGAATGATAGTAAAAAGCTTTGGAGCACCTTAAATTACATTTTGGGCAGAAAGGCAAACTTGGCCCCATCATTCATTGAATCAGATGGCTCATTCATTCATCACAAAACCCACTGATATTGCCAACTAAGGATTTTTCATTGGCAAGGTTAGCAAACTTAGGCATGACATGCCAGCAACAAACGCCAACACTACATATCCTGACCAAATTATGAAAGACAAGCATTGTAATTTTGAATTCCGTAAAGTGAGGTGAAAAAAAGTTATTGGTACATTTTACATTTGAGTATTTTAGCACATGCTCTTATCCAGAGCGACTTATAGTTAGTGCATTCATCTTAAGATAGCCAGATGGAACATCCACATATCACAGGCATAGAGGGGAGGGGGGGTTCAGATGATTTCGGAAGATGGGAAGGGCCTCTGCGGTCCTAGCTTCAGGGGGTAGCCGGTTCCACTATTGGGGTGCCAGGATAGAGAAGAGCTTGGACTAGGCTGAGCAGGACCTGAGGAAGAGCAGTTTCGTCTTGTCGAGGTTGAGCTTGAGGTGGTGGGCCGACATCCAAGTTGAGATATCTGCCAGGCATGCAGAGATGCGTGTCGCGACCTGGGTCTATCAACAATGACAACTTGGATGGAAAATTACTGAGGATAATAGCGGATGATATTGGCACTCCTATTTGCCATATCTTCAATCTAAGCCTAATAAAAAGTGTGTGCCCTCAGGCCCGGAGGGAAGCTAAAGTCATTCCGCTACTGTCACGGCTGGTGGTAGGCAGGACCAAAGGCGCAGACCTGTAGTAAATCGACATACTTTATTGTTGGAAATTCAAAAACAGCAAAAGGAAATGAAGCAACCATGAACTGGAGTGCTACATGCACCAACAATAACCCACACCAGGTGGGAAACTCAACAACTTAAATAGGATCCCTAATTAGAGACAACGCAGGGGAGCTGCCTCTAATTGGGGACCAACAAAAACCAAACATAGAATCGCCTAGACAACCCTATTGTCAAGCCCTGAAAGTAACCTCCAGACACCATAAAG